>UELU01147332.1:26050-36727 GCA_900490025.1 Megastigmus dorsalis
CTCTTGGATTGAATTGAAATCAGTAAAAATTTGGTATTTTCTTCTCTAGCTTCTATATTATTTTAGTTTTCGGAAATTTCTGGGCTGAGCGCGTTCTATTTATGATCATTCTATCGTCTCCAAAAGTTTCAAGTGAATTGGTTAATTTGTTAAAGAGAAAAGTTTGAAAAACCTAATCTCGGTAAAACAGGCGACTCCGGCATCCCCTTAACAATTTTCCGTAACCCCAGAGTTATTGAGTAAAAAATTCATAAACATATTAACAAAAATTTTGCAATCAAGGCGCCATTTTGAAAACCCTCAGGTGAAAAATCGATCCGGGAACCATGAGTTCCTCATATTCAAACATTTATTCCACTGGTTAATGAGGTTCCGAGTCGATTTCACTCGGGAAACCTTTTGAAAACTCGATTTAAAAAAAAATGGGTGAAAAATTCATGTTTTTTGTTTTGTAAACTGCATTTTGCAATAGTAAAAAATTTTTTTGGAAATTTAAATGGGCACCATCGGAAAGAGCAGATCTTAAACTTTCAGAATATGACCCACTCATTTTTTTTTTACATTTTGAACGCCAGTTACAAGCTCTTAAAAACCGGGGTACCGCGAATGGCGTTCTCGGCGAAAACGGGTCAAGGCAAAACATCTTGAATCGCCTTTGTTAAAGTAACAATTATATTTACCATACTTTTCTCATTCAACACAGATGCGTAAATGATATACACTTTTATATTTTTGACTATCCTCATTAAAGTATCCGATCTATTGCAATTTTACCAAATCTCATTAGCCTTGATTTTTTTAATGAAATACGCCTATTGTTCTCTTTATCAAAGTTGAAAATTTCTTGGAGATTAGAAGCTTTGTTCTAAAATATATATCTTTATGCTTCTTACAAATAACAAAATCGTGGAGTTTATTTACAGATCTTAATTTTTCACAATTTCAAGAATATTTACCCTTTAAAGCACAATCATACGAATTAAAATTGTAATGTATGGAGACTTTTATTAGTATCATATTGCATCGCAGCTCCAGTTAGAATCTTACTGCAAGAGCTTCAGTTAGAATCATACTGCATCGAAATTCGAGTTAGAATTTCATTGCACGGAATCTTCAGTTAGAATTATAATGTTTTGGTGTTTCAGTTAGGATATGAATATAAGACGTCGTATTTTTTCCAGAATCGAATTATTTTGTTTTTATTGGGTCAATTTTTAACCCATACGTCGATGAAATTATTATTAGTCATATTGACATAATGAATTTTTTTTTTAATTATAAAAAAGAGTTTCTGCTGCATAATAATAAAAATAAACTAGATTCAGAATGGGCAGACTTCTCAATGATGAGAAAAATTTGTAGTACAATACATATTTTACCAAATTTAGGTTCTTATGCGATATAACATGCAAGATAGAATTTTAGTAAAACATGCGCAATTAAGACGTCTGCCCATTTTGAATAGTTTTTTTTTATTGTATGCAATACACACTCTCATTAAGAATTTTTTAACAGCACAAAGAACTAATAAGAATTTGCCTTGCTCTGCTACTGATCTCTCGTTACGAAGCAATGTACACGGAAAAAAATCGCAAGCAGTGTTTCATGAACCTCCAATCAAAATTTACTGAATAGCTTGAGCTGAACTCATCAAGCAAGATGTGATTCACGGTTGTACAACATCTACGGAACTAGTTCGGTAAATTTTGCTTGATCAATCGAGTAAAAGAAGTTAGGCATACTTTACCTAGCCAATCAAGTAATTATTGCTCGCTTGAGTAATAAACTTTTCTTTTAGAGACGAAAAATATTTTATTATTCAATTAAATACTCTGTCAAAAGTGCTGCGATAAATTGAAGGTAATTTATTTTGATTTCATAAAATCGAATCATTTTTGTATAATTGAACAGTTAGATAAATGTATAGGTGTCTTTTGTAAGTTAGGTCGCTGCGTAGTTTGCGTATCCAGGTTGCAGAAAACAAATTTATATGGATTTATAAGTATATTAATTTAAAATAAATGGGTTAATATAATTTATTCAGAAAAGAATGTTTAATTTCCTGCGTTTTATTTATTTTTAATATAGTATATTATATAAGGTAACGATAAGTATATAATGATCATTTACAAAATGTGCCTTGTAGCATCGTAAAATGTACCTTTTATTTATACAAAGGCATGGGACATTAAATTTACGAACTATTTTTAAATCATTATTATAGTTTACTGAAAAAGCATAATAATGATCGTCAAATATTCTCGCTTTCAGTAAAAGTAAAACAAAGTAAATATCTCCGTCAGCCAAGTATAAATCACATATTTTCCCAAAAAATGGAAGTTCATTATCAATTATTTCTACTACTGTTGTTGCCGCTGTAGTTGTTTACACCGCGTGCTTTGTCGGTTATACTAGCGACGTTGCCGCAAGGTAAGGTATACCCATATGCGCATACAGTATACACCTTTAGATATGTACATATTAACCGACAAGCGTATTTATATACACAGGGTGTACAAATTCGGAAAATATTGAATATAAAATTAGGACTTATATAAATTAAATAACTTGAAAAGTTGAGGTTTACATTTTAGAAAAAGGGACTGTATTATACACACTCGCGATTGGAAAACGGCAAAGTAATCTTTGCTTGATTATTTAGGCACTTTGTATTTGACTATTATTTCAGTATGTATTACCGAATATTTTCAGTAACATTTGCCCAATAACTTCAATACATTTTGCTTAATTCCTGCTTCAGTGTAATCTGCCCAGCTAAATTAAGTAATGTTTGCTTGCGATTTTTTTCTGTGTACCTACTTTTTAATTCTAAAAATTGGAACAAATCAAAAAATAATTATTATGTAAGTTCAGATGATTAAATTTTATGTATGGTCATTAATTTATTAAGATATTTTCAATTATATATGTACAATAAAATAAAAAAGCTTTATTAAAATAAACCATTATGAAATTTTGAAAATTCAGCAGTCAATTCTAGACATTTTTCGGCGAAAGAACGTCGCCAGATGCTAGTGTTTCTAAGCAGATACTCTGGAATAAATTTGCCTTTTCCTCCAAAACTGGCTACAAAGTATAGCTATAAATTAGTGAAAATTTAATTCTTACAAGGAATTACGGAAACAATAGTTTTTTCTAGCAGTCCTCATTTCTTTATGGATATATTTCTAAAGACATAAGTACAAATAAATCTACAATAGCTTAATGCTCATTCAAAACTATTAGTAAAATATTTTTAGATCGTTGTACTACATGTATAGATTGTGCAGAATATCAGCTACAATGCTCCTTCCTAAGTTTTATAATTTTAACTCGTTGTTAGGATGTCAGAATTAGTGGTAAACTGTGTACCATGAACTACAGTAAAAATTTGAAACGATAATAGAAAATGAAAAGTTGATTTGAGCTTACAAACTTAAAAACTTAAATCACCAAATCTATGACTTAAACTTAAAAGCTTTCTTTTTTGCCAAACAAATGTATTACCATTATTTATTAAATCAATTGCCATGTATTACATTGTATTGATGAATATTGAATAATTAAGTTAAAAAGTCTAATAATTGCCCCAAATTATAATACTAATCTTAAATAACATGATATAGGTACTAGATTTTTTAACTAACAATAAGCTTGAATAAATACTTCACATATAGGGTACATGTATTTTACATAAATTTTGTATTAAAGGTATAGAAAGTTTTATAACAAATTGAGTAAGTTTAACAAAAACATTTAATTGCTTATATTAATATTTACATTTTATTCTACTGATTCCTCCTTCCTCTTCTTTTTCCAAAGTTGTGGCTTTGCTTCGGGATATTTGTCTGTTAAGAAACTTCGGAGTTCTCCATGTTCTGCATACATTCTTAGCATCACTTTATCTTGATTCCTTAAATATTCCATTTTGCTTTGTTTTAATTTATAGGACTTAAAATTTACATAAAAAGGAGGAAATTTTTTCTTTTTTAAAACGACTTTCCCATCAAGGACATACTGATTAAAGTCCAATATTTCTGTTGATTTGACTTCACTTGCTTTCCTAACTTTAGATGGAGTAGCAATTACTTTTGGATACATGAAATTTTCTTTCCGTAACTCAACTAAAATAAGTTTTTTTTCTTCTGCTAATTGGTGATGTGATTTCTGTAAATAATTTTATTTAATATTAAGTTAAATATATAAATTTTTTAATTATTATGAAGAGGGTGTGCTATATTCAGAAAGATGTCCTACCTTACCGGTTCTTACATTTAACGAGATATCTAAAAATAGAGATTAATTATTGGAAAAAACTCTTTGTCACCATCTCGGCAATGATGTAAACATTACGTGGTTCAAGTTTTATGAAATTCCATCCACAATTCACAGACATTGTTGTCGTCGAAAATTTCGCTCGTAATTGACAACGATTTTATGTCCGAAATTATCGAGGACAAGAACCTCTATGAATTGTGGATGGAATTTGAACAAATTGTAATCACGTAATGTTTACATGATCACCGAGATGGAGACAGTTTTTTTTCCAAAAATTAATCTTGATCTTCATTTATTTCTTTAAATGTTAGAACCGGTAAGATAGGAATCTTTCTGACCATAGCACATCCCCTTAACCTTTACGCTGCGGGGGTGGTCAATATATCGTCCAGCAGTCAGGTCGGAGACTCGACCTGAGAAATCCAGTGACCTAATGTATACATTTTGCACGTTATGAGAGGTCGATTAGTACTGAAATTTTCCCGCAGCCTAAAGGTTAAAGAAAATTTGAGTAAATATAATAGGTTCGAACTTATAGACGAATCTCCATCTCGAGAAGCGGTCTTGAGTCGCAGCTGTCCTTGTCTCGTACAGTACTTGAATCATACAGGTGCAATAAAGACACAACTTGATCTCGAGAGAAAGATACGTCTATAAATTCGAGCATTAATTATTTTTCCATCTAGAAATTGTTAGGTTAGTCTTTATCTTTTGATAACAAAATGATTGATACTGTGCAAAAATTTTTATTCATAAAATTAGTTGCAAATCATAAAATAAAATTTTTTTAAGCCTTTATCGAATCTATGAAGCTCAGAATAAACATCACATACGTACTAATTATTTTGATAAAATGTAGTTTTTTACAGTAAAAATATATACTTTTCTTTTATTTACCCTAAGCTATTTGGAATGAGCTTCTACATGATTTTTTTTGTAAGATGATATTTTATATAACTTTGCCCCAGAAAAGTTTAAATGAGGAAATTGGAAATATTCAAAATTGGTATTAAATTATTTTTGCTATATTTACCTGTTTTAATAAACCAATTAAGAAGGCTTTGATTATATTCTGATAATTCATTGAACCTTCCACTTTTACATGAAGATCTTTTATTCCAATAACTTCACAAGCACATTTAATAGCTCTATGACAAACTAAACCGTACCCTTCAGGTTTTTTGGTGACATATACTTTGGTGTATCCAAACTGAGCGAAGAAATCATGAAATACTGTAAAACAATTAAAAATAATTTAAGACTAAAATTTTTAAAACAATGATAATCATTTGGAAATATTGTCGGTATTACTTACCTGTATGATTATTGTACAGAGGAATATACATTAATTTAGCTCCAGCTCTATTTTTGGCTAATCGTAAAGAAGGTGCATTACTTACTGCTTTCCCCAAAGCAATGCCACATAGTCCGTTTTTGTTACCAGTAATTACAAATGTACTATAAATTCTTTTCCTTCCCATATTCCCTGTCATATGGGTTACTATCTTATTTTCTAAAATTTTCGTATCAAATCCATCAAAAGTTTCTAAAACAGAAGCATAAGGATTTACATAAAAATATAATTAAAATTTGTTATTATTTATAAATGTATAAATTGATTTTCTCTTTCTTTAATTTATCATAATTTTATATATATGTATATATATATACATATACATATTCATATCAATACTATAATACATTTAATTACAAATTTTTTTAATTTTTTCTTTAGAGTTAAAAATACTGATACAGATAAGCAAAAATTTGTTTTACTTCGTGAAAATACCTTATCAAGTAAGTATTAAGAATTAATGAAAAATTATGATATATTATCTATGCAGAAATATATAATTAAAAATATATGTAATAAAAATCACCTTAAAATATTAAATTATAATAACATAATAAAGTAATAGTTATTAAGAACAGATTTTATATTGATAAAATTTTTACCATCGCCAACTGGATCTGGTGGTCCAATACTTTTTCCTCCTAACTTATTACTAGTCCAACCTCGTTCTAAAGGATGTTGACGTCTTGATCTACGGGCACCCATGGAATCCCTTAATTTAATAAGTTTAGCTACTCTTTCTGTATCCTCTGGTAGTCTTTTGCTTTTCATAACATTTGTTCCACGCATAAGGGGTGCATTCAAGCCAGGCCATGATATGTTTATCGCACCACACCCCAGTTTTTGACCTTTATTTAAATCTTTAACAAGTTTTGCTTTACCTTTTCCTCTACCTCTATGCCTACCAGCATTACTAACACTTACTACAGATTTCCATAGACTATCAGCGGTATCTAATATGTAAAAATAAATCATATACATACATTGTCAAAATAATGTAGATGACTGAAAAATATGAACTTACACTTTGTAAAAAAAGAAGCAGGACGTGATAAACATACTGTTGGGGGCTGTAATTTGAGTATATTAAACTTTTCATTATTACTGATGTTGCCTGAAATAAATAAGTGAAATGAATACTTGAGAATATTTTAAGCAATTTTTATGAAGGTTATGATCGTATCAAATTCTTTATTAATCACTTTTACGAAAGAATTAAAAGTTAATAAAGTGCTAATAAAATATTGTGATTATTATTTACAATTTGCTCTGAATAGACTCTTGGTTGGTTTTATAAATGAACTATAAACTCGTAATAATCGGAAGGCCATTTTTCTTCAAATCTTGCCGCAGGGCGCTTACAGCTTGTAGCACCTATATGACATAGGACACAACTTACAAGCCTCAATGGCTTAAAATTAAAAAGATATAGTAGTAGCTATTACATAAATAAGTGTAAGGGTTGTTAATTGCTACTTGCTAATGGAATGCTATTCGCTTAGCTACATCACTATGACCTATGGGCTATATGACTGCTAAGAGTACATATATTCTCACATAAACGACCTACAATATAACTAATTTTTTGTCTGCAATTTTTACATCAGGGAAAGAGTTGTATTACCGTGCTTCAAAAATGACATAAAAAAAAACAAGTGTTTTGACTTTTTAAAACTGCAATAATTCTTACAGTTATTATCGTATTGAAAAGTCGCTCATACATTTTTGAATAGCTGCTATTTTTCATTTGGGAGCCGAGATAATTTTTTTTTACATTAAGAGTGCTCCTCAGTGCGATTGATGCGTTATCTACCGTTCTAAGTCTATTTTTATTAATTTTGGTTATTTAAATCAATTAAAAGTTAATAACAAAGTTTCGGCATCTACAATAGGTTTTTAAGATTACTTTACAAAAGGTTTCATAAATTTAAGTGCAGAAACAAAGCAATGATCTTGTAAGTAAAATAGAATTCGATGGGTAGATCAATTCAAAAATTCACGTGCAGTTCTTACAAGATCATTGCTTTATTTCTTCAGTTAAATTCGTGAAACCTTTTATAAAATAATCTTGAATACCTATTGCAGATGCCGAAACTTTGCTATTAACTTTTATATGTATTTAAACAGCCAAAATTAATAAAAAATAGACTTTGAACGGTAGAGGGCGCATCAATCGCACTGAGAAGCACTCTTAATGCAGCCTTAATTTTTAAAATTGACAATTGAAATTTGCAGAGAGCACAAGCTTACGCAGCATTAGTAACGATTTAACGAATATAAGTGTTCATATTCGTTAGTGTAATGTGTTCGTATCATCCGTAAGAGGGCGCTTCATCCGTAACTATGTGGGGATTTGGGCCCCACTGTTCACCTGCTTCCTGAAATGGGAAGGTGCGAAAGAGATAAACAGGTTAAAGATAACCGAAGAATTTATTCATTGTCTCGAGTACAAGGACACACGTCCGAAAGCTCTGAGGCTCGAGCAACGACTGCCGCTCGCAGGCGGCTTCTCTCCGCGCGCATCATGGCCGCTTCCCCCACTCTTAAGCAAGAGCGAGAGGGAAGATCGCAGTCCCTACACTATGTAGGGATTTGGATCTCGTCGTCTCCGTGAGTCTTTTTTTTTTTTCTCCTTGACGGTTATACAGGCCAAACTTATAGAGAAGTAGCCCGCAGGTACCCATTACCATTCCTATGCGCATGCGCATGATCGGGAGCCATCTTCATATACTTTTGCCGCTAAAATTTTAAAAAACCAAAAACGTACTTCTCAATAGACAAAGCGAGGATCGAGTTTGATTCTCCAGATCCACAAAATAAATGTTATTATGATTCTCAATGAATCAGACTTGGTCCATTATTGAAAGGACGATAAACAATTACACTTATGCATCATATACTCTGCGACAGACCTCACCGCGCAATACAATATCTCAAACAAAACTCCGGATTACTATAGTTCGATGCCGTTACCTATCAAAAACGATACAATTTTAAAACCTACATTAAGGTTTGTCCTATTAACAACTATACAAATATCCTCGCCAACCCCGACTCCAACTCCTGACAAGAAGGAAATCAGACGTGCTCTATTCGCACAATAGAGCGGACAGTCCCACACCAAATGATCCAAGGTCTGAAAACCATCGCCGCAACCGCACGAATCCTCCCTCAAAATTCCCTTAATAAACAAATGATTCTTACTTCTATTATGATTACTTTTAATCCTGTTTAGCAAACATATTCTCTTCCTGTCATATTGAAGATCAGAAAACCATGTGTCAAAAACAAAAGACCCGTTATTCTCAATATATTTTCGGCCCTTAAGTCCATCTCCATAATCATTCACATAATCCCTCATACTTGATAAAATCATTTCCCTAAAAAGTGGCAAAATATCCATATACCAGACCCTATCAAAATCTACAAACGATCTACTCACTGCATTCCTTGCCAGTTGATCCGCTCTCTCATTTCCCGGTATATTTAAATGACTCGGAATCCAATGCAATTTAACAGAAAACCCCCGCTCTCCCAGATCAAACAAAAGACTTCTAATCTTAGCCAGAAATGGAGACATCCCGGAGTCCAAACCCGAACTATGGAGAGCCAATAGGGCGCTAAGAGAGTCAGAAAAAATTCCAACCCTGTTGGGAGGGAGCTCCCTCAATCTACTGAGGGCCTGAAAAATGGCGTAAACCTCGCAGCTATAAATGGTGAAGGAATTATGAGAGCTGCTTGCCCTTCAAACGGGAGTACCGTTCACTTTTTCTGGGAGAACCATTCGCCCATGCTATAGTATAATAAACAAATGGAATGGAAATAGAAATAGAAACGACTGCATTTTGGTTATTAGGTAAATCGGGGTTGAACAAACAGATTTTCAAATTTGCATCTTTCTAAGTCCGGAGGTTCTATGCGAAAACAGAGTTTCAAAGTTTTATTTGTTATATCTCGAGAACGGCTTGGGCTAGAACAAAATGGTTTACACCAATTGAAATAGCGTAAAATTTTACATTGGAAACGATTTTTTATTCGATTTCGATAAACGTTAAGGTTCGAGATAATTAATCGAAAAGAAATTATCTCAACTCTCCGTACGTGAGTGGGGTAACCATTACCCCAGAAACAGAGTAGCCGCTGCACACTATTGCTAGTGGCGCTTCTACACCGCTCTTAACGCGGTAGTTCCCTCAGTCTTTTTTCCGTGTACAATAAACTAAAACCCCACAACCCCCGACCCAATGATGTTCGCCTGCGGTGCCCGCTTCTATTTACGGTCACTATATTGTGTATTAAAACACGAAAACATTACTAAAAAAGTAATTTTACCAAAAACAGTCGTCCCAGAAACTTACGTTACGCTCCGAAATTTGCTGGGATATCCCAGAAACTTGCGATGCATAATTAAAAACGTCTCATAAACTTTCGATCCACTTATATAGAATATATATGCACATACATAACCGCGAATAATACAATTTTGCAAGTCTTCAATGGAGAATTGAAGTATAGGTAGAAATATGCTTAAACCGTCACGTTTACAAAGCCCCAAAAATTCATTTGAATTTACTTTACGAGCACTCGAAATTTTATTAGCCTGCCCTGAACTGGTATCAATTTTGTTATTGGTCGAAGAGCGATGAAGATTGAGGTTAGATGCAAACCACTTCTCTTACGATAAATAACCCATAAACGACCAAGACCCCGAATTTTCAACAACTTTTTCAAGGCTTTTTTTCAACTAAAAAAAAGGTTTGAAAATTTTAGAAAAAGATAATATCCGACGTATTTAAGCTGTTCTTTCGAATGGTGATACCGATTTATTATTAAAATACTCCTGCAAAAAAATATGACGTGTTTTTCACGAAAAAAAATTAAAAAATTTGAAATTTTCAACTTCATGAATTTTTTTCATAAGGAAAACGCAATGACAATAATTCAAATAAACTGCAAAAAAGTGCAATTGATGTTCAAATATTACGGGAAATTTTTTTTCATGATTCTACAATATTTTTACAATTTCTAAATTTTTTATATAATAG
>UELU01147332.1:45161-60406 GCA_900490025.1 Megastigmus dorsalis
ATAGTTTCTGATCAATTAAGGTTTCTTGACACAAAAACTACAAAATATGATATACCTGTCTAATTATTTTTTCTAAGAATTATTCAATACTTTTTCTAATTTTTATTAGTATTGTATAAATTAAATTGCAAATTTCTAAAAAATAATAAATAATTATAATTAAAATTCGTAGAAAATCAATTTCTGATCACCCCCTCTATTTAATACTATAGTATCTTATTTAGTATCTAAGATGCGAAAATATTCGTATAATTAGAATTACGAGACTACGTAATGGAGTTAACTCAAAAATGAAATTGAAGCTTAAAAAATAATCTTTATAGTGGAATTTATGGATTGGTTGGATTTATCTAAAAAAATTTCGTCAAATTGTGTATTACAAAAGCTCAAAATGGCAGGTGTTCTGTGTATATAATACTATTCCCAATATTTGAAGTGCAGTATCTCGGCTTCTAACGAATACAATCGATTCCAACGGTGTTAAAAGAAGCAGATATTAATTGCATACTTTATTAGTGTTGCAACTATTTAGCCAAAATTTTTTAATTTTTTTAAAAAAGTCTCATAAAATCACTCACATGTAAAAGAAACGAACTGTACCTTTTTTAAATCGAATACTTTTCTAATTCTGACCCCATAATTCTAAAGACAAGTCTTTATACTATCGGAAATACTGTGTGTAGTATTTTTCCAGGATATTTACATAAAAAGGTACATCAAAAGCATCAAAAATTGAGAAGAAAAAATTACAATTCTGACATATAAAGATCAAGACGGTTTACTTCCTCCGAATCAGATCTTGGGTAAGCGCAGGGGGCTTAAAAAACATTCACCAAAAGGAAATGCAAAGGAAAACAAGCAAATAATAGGAGAAATCGAACTGTTATAAAATTTTAAACAACAGCGTAAACATAAGATCTTTAACACTTGGAGAGAATTAGATTAAAAAGATATAGTTAATACTGCAGAACTTACGAATCAGTTGAAACATTGCCATTTGCCATTTACTCACCTGTAAAAAAATGGTTTGTAAAGTTATTGAAGTATATTATTTTATAGAAATTACAAACAATATAAGTATACATTTTTAAAAACAAAAAATTTTAGCATTAATTTTATAGTTTTCAATTGGATTTGGGTCATTGATAACATTCCTTTCGAGTCATAAAACTAAAACATTTCTACCAAAAAATATTTTTAATATTTTGGAAAGATACAACCAGAACTTCTAAAGTATGTATTTAAACTATATAGTGTCTTTGATAGTGTATAACGAAAAAAAAAAATATTAGGTAAGATATACTGTAACGACCACTAAAAAGATATTGTTGACAAAATTGTATGCAATGATATTATTACAACGAACTCTCGCATACACACAGTGCATGACTAAAAGTTATCAATTTTTTCCTTCGCATTAAAGCACTAGCAGACAACGAAAAACTGTGATGGATAGAACACTATGCAAACATCTGTCACATCGGAATCATCAAATATTTCACGTACGCTTGAGCGTGTTTCAGTTGGATTTTAAACCGCATTATTTTGCGAAGATAGTATCTATAACCAGAGCTGTTTCTTCCTCTCTCCATTTTTTCTGAGAATGATCGAGGCGAATTTTTATATACACGCGAAAAGAAAGAACCTTTTTTTCTCGATGCATCTGCGCGAGTTTCTTATGCTAACGTTGTAATGACGAGAATGTATACGCAGGAGAGGTTACCAAGTAACTGTTATTGCTCTGATTTGAATATAATACCACACGTGCTGATGCTTTTCCGGGTGCATTGATTCATTGCTGGTTCAATGTTCGAATGATGTAATTTTCAGATCATATATTGAATAAAACTAGGTATTAAAAAGGACCTCGCACACTTCTTATAGAAAATGTCTTTCACTAGGACTCTGAATATTAAATAGACAATAAGGGTTTTGGTATTGTCACGTCGCGCATGACGCAATCGATTACGCTTCTGTCTATCGCAAGCCAGAGGTCTTGGGGTCCAATTCCGGTAAGGTAAAAATTTATTTTTCATAAAATTAAATTTTTTCAATACTAAATTTGATATATGTATAAAATATATCCTGAATTCTCTGTATCTCGATAACGCTTATCGAGATCTGAATTAAACAAGTTTTATGATAAGTTTTAAAGGCTTATACGGTATTTATGTAAAAAAATACTAAGTACTAGTGCAGATCATCATAAGATAAAAATGAACGACGCGATTACCTCACCAACGATCATCCCTTTCAAAATAGGTAGCTATCGACACTCATTTATCTTCCTTCATTTTGTGTGTACTTACTAAAAATATATAAACATTGAATTTCGATTATACATAAGACGAAATATATTTGCAATTGTAACTGTAAATTGTAACGTAGTTGTAATTGCACAATGAAATTCATTTGTTTACTTAAGGAACAATTTGATGGAAATATGTCTTATCCCGTGAAAAGTTCCCATGTGTAATTCAAATGTGATATATTAAGGGGATGCCGCCGGAGTTGCCTGCTTTAACGACATTAAGTTTTTCAAACTTCCTAATTTAATAAATCAACTGATTGACTTGAAACTGTAGGAATTCATAGGATGATCATAAGTGAGACGAGCAAACACAGAAATTATCAAAAATAAGATAATATAGAAGTAAAAAAAAATAATATAAATTTTTTACTGATTTCAAATTATCCAAAATATGGTGTGGAGATCTATTGATACACCATCACGACTCTCACAATAACACCGTAGACAAACGAGTCAAATATATGTAGTATTCGAAAGAAAATGCACCAACTAAAATTCAATGGCTTGTGTGACTCCCACTTTATGCTTGCCACAGTTTGAATGAGGCAATTTTGAACTAACCATGTTAGATCCTAAGTTTTTTTACAATGACGTTAACAATAAATTCTTAAAAAATTTTTGTCCCCTTGATTTGAACCTATATGATTGGTTCTCCAATTTAGACGCAAAATATCAATAAATTTAATTTTGCAAAAATTGAAGAATTAAAGAACGATAATTTTGATAATTACATATTTGTTGTCCTGCACAAATTAAATATCAATATTATGTTAAATCATATTTATAGAATTATTATTATTAATAAATAATGATAAATGGTGTTAATAGTGATCATTGTTAAATTCCTAACCACTAAATTTAGTACTTTTCACCTCTACAAATTTGCTACAAAATCATGTAATAAATAAATTAAATACATTTAAAACGTGTTGACAACAATGTAAGGTGTACATGATCTGAATAGAATTGGCTGGATTTGACAAGCATACTCGATATATATATACACATTCACCGTACATAACCTTCGCGTAAATTGACTTTTGAAAGAAAAATATCTTCTAACTCTTTGACTAACGCATGAATGATCATTTTTCAAGTTGCTATACATTATTTATTAATTTTTCTATCACTGCAATTTTTTTAAAAAAAATCTCAATGTCAGTTTGTGTAATATCGCGATAATAAAATGACCCCATAAAAGATGAAGCTAAAATTGAAAAAATAAAAATATTATTTCTCGCTTCTGAGGGCATGTAGCCTCACAAAAATTTAGCACTAAGTTTATTAGACCTTTATCTACAAACCGATAAATTTTCGTTAAAATTTCAATGTCAAATCTGTTACCGGTAGAACCTCCTTAAACGAATTGTGAAATAAAAATGACTAACCTTTAATTTTTTATGTTACTTATCGTTGAGTCTTTTTTACTCAGGCCTTATAGATGCCATACTTTTAGAATAATAAATAATCCTATAGCTGTACTCTTATTTCACCCCTTTTTCTTCTACTTCCTATTAGCGGTTGGTAGTAACCGTGTGAATCCATCTCCATGCTTCTCTCATTCAAACTTTTTTATGCCTATTAAGCAGGAGAGAGGAAGAGAGAAAGAGAGAGAGGAGAGAGAAGAGATAGAGTAGGTGGAATTTTCCGGCGTTTTATCGGTTCTACGGCATCTTCGAGGAGTTCCCAGACGCGTGTGAGCTCCAACCAACTCGATATATATATAGTCACGAAAGAGGGAGTTTTTGCGTGTACACGTACATGTACGAGCGCATCAGGGCTCAGTATGGGGGCGAGTCGGAAAAAGATATATATAGACATACGTGTGGAGTTTGAACCGTCGAGGGTTCGACGATGTGTCTAATACTTATTGCCAAGTGACCCGATGGGTTTTAGCTCGCCAGACGAGAGGTAGAGAAAGAAAGCGACGTAGATAGATAAAAAACGGAAGAAATGAAGTGTAACAGAAAGAGAGAAAGAAGGAATACAAATGGGAACGGATTAAAAGAGTACCAAAGATAGGAATGGAAGACAAGATTAAATAAATTAGTATTGCCTATACTGAACTTTTCAGAGTATCAGTCAGAGTATCTCTATTTCTTCCTGCCATTTGAGGCAAGGGTTTTTAAGTAAATTATGATACAAATACGCGAAGAAGAAGATTAGGGAACGGGTGTAAAAATCACCTACGTGCACTTGGCTGAAACTTTACCGGGACATTCTTTGGCGAAAAATATGAGATATGCACATCGGCATTTGTGCTAGTGGCCCGCATTAATTCATTTAATTAAATATATGAAAAATAATGATTGAAATTAAACATTTATGTAATAGCTAGGTGAAAATACATTGTAGAGAATTTTGTAAAGAAAACTTGAACAGTTGAGATACTGAACTTTCATCTACATTTTAATAAAGCTAAATTTTAGTTCTTAATACTTTCCAAATCAATAAATAATGTCAATTGTAAAATACATAAAAAATTAACTTAATTTACGACTGCTGGTAACTTTTGAAATAATTTGTTAATAACTCGCTCTGTAGTGTATGTGAAAGCTCATTTTTCGATTTGTCTTTTTCTTTACATTTTAAGATTTATATTAATCTTGCTATAGTTAAGTTTTAAACCAACCATATATTTTGATTAAATGGATATTAACTCGTGACCTAGGGTCATATAATAGTTTAATGAAAGAAAGTAATCTACTTATTCAATTTAGTTTTTAAAAACATCAATAGGGCAACGAAAACAAAGGAAGGCGTATGAAATAACTATTTATACACGAAGAGGATTTTTTGTTGTAAAAATTACCATTAAAAATCAGCTAGAATTTACCCAAATTCTAGGTAAATCCCAACTGTATGGGTAAACGGAGGACACATGGCCACTTCAATCTATATTATCAATGTTTCACTACAAATTTTACGCAACTGTAAGGTTGAAAAATGCTTAACATCAACAAGTCATATTTAAACATGTTATTGTGATCTTTTCAAACAGTGCTAATAAGGTTGCACACAGATACGCTAATTTTAACGCGTAATGACACTTTCTGATAAGATTGTGAATACGTAAATAGATGTAAGCATGTTGCGTCGTTTTCTTATTCTACCAATACTGGGAATGAAAATAAAAAATATTCTTCCGTATGGACGGTTCAAAGCCATTTCCATTAGTCGATTCGACTAAAATTTATAATGACTGTTAATTGGGTAAAAATTTACATTAAATCTGCGCGATTTTTCTTTTTTTTTCTTTAAATTTTTTTCTCGTAAATATTAACAATTAGAAAATCTAAGATAAATTTATACGATACAGGGTAAATTTCATACGAAAATTTTCTCCATTTAATATATTCAATTTTTTACATGAAGTGGATTATGATTTAGTCAAGTTGAAAATGTGAAATAAAAGAAAAGCATGGAAAAAGAAACATTTAATACGAGTTAAAATTAAAGAGCAGACGTATATACACTTTTTTTTTGTTACAGTGAACGAAGTTAGTCCAGTGCCAAGAGAGGACGGATCAATGGAGCTTCTGTTTCGGATTGATTTTTTGAGGATATGTAAATATTCACTGAGTCTTATTTCTAGGTCGATTGGCTCTCATGCATTGTAGTCGAACCAGCAATATGAAACGAAATGAATGCGAAACACACATTAGTCGGTTGACGGAATGATGATGAACGTTGTTTCACAAAAACCAACTTTTTGCAGAGCGAAAGATGAGCCATTTCTTATTAATTAAAGCAGCAGTGGTATAATTTTTTTGTTGCTTTTATAACCGCAATATCATTTCAATAATAACTTGATCAAATATTGTTTGTAACATATTAAGCTTTGTTATCAAATAATGATTAATTACCAAGCATCAGATTGATTAGTGTGCATTGCAAATGTGAATAAGTCTAGGTCAGCATTTATTTTTGTTAAAGGGATACCGGAGTCACCGGTTTTAACGGCATTAAGTTTTTCAAACTTTCTCTTTAATAGATTTACTAATAGACTTGAAACTTTACGAGATGATTTTTTTGTTTGAAACATAATTGGAAAGTTCGAATTGCGCCATCTCTTGGATTAAATTGAAACCAGTAAAGATTTGATATTTTCTTCTCTTCACTCTTGCTTGTACATCACTTTATTTTCGGAAATATCTAGGGTGAGCGTGCTTCATTTATAATCATTCTATCGTCTCCTAAAGTTTCAAAACAAATGGATTAATTTGTTAAAGAAAAATGTTTGAAAAACTTAATGCCGGTAGTAAAACAGGCGACTCCGACATACGCTTAAGGACGTTCTCTCCCTGCCGTGGTGCTCAACTCGGTATTAAATTAGAAAATTTGTTGTCTAAGATATTACACAGCGTTATCTAATGTGAAAACCTCGAAATTCATAATATTAAAGTTCAGAATGTCGATAGCAAGAATAATAGAAAGAAAGATAGATAGAATAAGACGCAAAAGTTGAAAGGGAGTGAAATACTGCGCACCTATATACATATACTATAGGCTGGGATTGAAACTTTGGACTGTTGTATCTTTAAAAAAAAGCACCGTTTGCCCTATTCAGATTTTTCCCTCACGATTCGTATTGTTATTTTACATCATATGCTAGTTTTTCAAAAAAATTCTAAGAAAACTTGGTTTGCAATTGAACGAAATGTCTCTGGCCATAGGTTCTCAGTATAGGCTTTCAATGTTAAAGTATGCAATTTCGAGGCTGAATATCTCCAAATTTCATACCGCTTGCGGGTTCCAGATTTTAACCACATATAAAGTATACTTAAAGTAACAAATAGAAAAAATTTTAGACATATTCGAAGAAATAGGGGTTTGGAGAGAACTACCTTAAGGGAATGTGTCAAAGTCAGGAAGATTCCTACCTTGCCTATTTTTGCATCGAACGAAATTTTCGAAGACAAAAATGTCTGTAAATTATGAATGAAATTTTATGAAACTAGATTAATCATATAATATTCCATCAATTAACAAGGTGCTGATACAGAATTTTTTTCAAAAATTAATCTTTATATACCTCATTAAATGCAAAATAGATACAGTAGAAATCTTTACCCTATCCCATGTCCTTCATAAGTCTGATGCTGCAATAGCTGATTTTCTACTAGTTAGTTATCATTTTATTATAGGTTCTGTACGAATAAATTTAACACGAATAACCCTCAGTGTTGAGGTAATTCCAATCAAAATTTATTATTATTAAAAGAAGAGCACTTCAAATTACAGCAAACTTCAGATATAAAAAAATTAAATATTTAGGTCCCTCAAGATACCGTACTTGGACCTCTATTTTTCGTAATTTACATAAACAATTAATTACAGATTTATTCTTTAACCATACGGATAATACGCAATCATATTCTTACATAGAATGATTTGAAACATTGAAAAGTAAAATTAAACCATTTTTATTTGAAAAATAGGATTGGCAATTAGATTGTGTAGAGGATGTAGTAGAGCATGGTGCGCGAGCGCAGGAGGCCTCGAGAGCAACTACAAAGGTCTAGGAGATGGGCTAACAAGCACGACTTCAGCTTAGCCCTTCTGTTAGCTTCTGCAGTTCCTTTGTGCAATTTAAATTGCTATAATGTTACAGAAAAATTTCAACTAAACTTACCATTTCGATATACAATGATTATACGCAAAAAATATATTTCGTTTCCTATCATTTCGCAAATTATAAAGTAATTATTATAATCCTTGCAAACAAAAATTGAATAATCAGAATGTCGGTAAGGTAGGCCGCATTTCTAACTACGGTTTTCCTTTAATGAATAAATAGTGTCTCATTCGATAATTGGCTTTTTCCGTTTTAATAATGCATATTAAAAAATAATACAGTTTGAGAAGAACACGGTGGAAATAATTTTAACGAAGATGGATGCATGCGCATTCCATTCTATTAATTATTAATTCTCGAAAGCTAATCTGCAATTAACATTATCAGCATATATAAACCAGCAGAAAAATGTTGATAAACAGAGCTACAGCGTTCGCACAGTGAAGTACATAAGATAGCGATGCTCCCTGTGAAAGTGATACTTCCGCTGATTGACATATTTCTAAAATTTTTAAACATATTTGGATAGATGTAATGACCACTGACTGTACATCTATACTATAGTGTTAATGATATTAAATGAATTTTACTAATAATACAATTAAAGATTACTAATGCACGATGGGCATATAAGGACTTGAGAGAAATTAACATTGGCAATTGAATTCTCTTTGGCACTAAATGTAACAAAGGAGGACGCCGAAGAATGTGTAGAAAATAAATAAATATTCCAATATATTAATATTGGAATAAAATTTAATCGGAGGAAATGCGCGGAAATATAAAAAAAATTCAATTCAATTTAGTTAAAATGAGTGAAAAACTCAAGATTTCATCCGACATCTAGTATTAAAAATTAGAAAAAATTACTTTTTTTATATTTTCTATTTAATAGAGAAGACATTTTTTATTCAAATACTTCAGAGTTTAAGAGTTCTTTGTGCTGAAGTCGATTTTATAGGATTCATGCCAAGTTTGACCATGGGCCGCTACCGGCGTCCTCCTTTGTCATCAAAGCATTTTTGAAATCCATTTAAATCTGTTACTAGATACTAGATGAGCAGCAATGCGGAAAGAGACTTATACGAGCCGAAGACTGCAGGCTCCATTTAAAAGCGCCCGGCTTTTTTTTAATACTGAGCAGCTCCGCGATTTCCATCAGCAACTCACATTCAACTACACTCGCTCAAAAATAACCGAATCAAGAGTGGAAAACTGCACATCTTGCCATCGACAAGTCTATGTTTGATAGAGAAAGAGGGAATATATAGACAGTTCTTCCTCTTCATGTATGTTCACATCGACTATCTAGTATTCCAGTCTCGTTTCCCAGGACTCTCGCACTCGCTCATGCAACTTCCGGGCTCTATGCTGCGAATTAGCACCAGACAGCGGCCATTAAGAACGTAATATGACCCAGTTATCACCGCATGAATTTAGAGAGAAAGAGAGAAGGAAGGATAGAAGGGAGGATGATACTGGTAGAGGACAAGTAGAGTTTTGTTAGCGAAGTAGCAGTGACAATTCTAATAAAAACTAATAGTAAGTGAAATAAACACAGATATTTAAGGATGAAAACAAAACTGATTATGTATATGTTTTTGAAAAAGTTATGGATCCTACAACTTTTAGCAATGAAATTGCAAAAACTATAAACATTAAGGCAATTTTAGTTTTTTTTTATAACGAAATTTGAAAATTTTTGTATTTACAATTCTTTTATAAATTTATTACAATATTATATAATATAAATCTTCCTTTTACCCGACGATAATATGTAAATCATCAAACATTATAAATTCATCTTAATTCGCATTGATTCGCGCGCTAATTCAAATATAGCCTTACTAATCCTTCAAATGTCATAAATAGTACTCTAACAGAGAATCTCGTAATGTCGACATTCCGGATCCGCCATGCCAGGAGTAAAATAATTATTTCTGGAATGATCAAACGGGCAATCGAGAGTCGTTCATTTATGACGAGTATAAGAATTGATTCTTGAAAGAATAGGGTTTCAATAAAGCACACGACTCATTCAACTTTTAAGCATTGCATATATATCCACAGTGGAATTTGACAAGTTCTATATCATTGCAACAAAGATTCACACAGAATCACATGACATATAATATAGCAAAAGGTAGTAAAAAACTAACTGCGAACCGTGACCTTTCACATCCTCCCGTTAAGTTTTAACGTTGCGGCGCGTTTATAAACAATCCCGTGCCTCATTGTTTTGCTCGTGCACTGTTCTTTCCACTTCGTTTTCCCTTGGTTCGGTGCGCACATAATGCAACGTCGTCGGAGCCGATTTGCTTAAGCTATAGCGCGCGACGTTCATTGTCTTAACGCGCGCACTCACGGAGCGAACCGTTATAATGCGGTGGTAGCGGCAGCAGCAGCAGCAGCAGTCGCCTTTACGACCGCGCTACCAGACCAGTCCCACGTGCTCATAATTTCGCTCTCCTCATTATTACGACGCTCTCGGTGTGCGTAAGACGTGCCAAGATTGAAGCGGGAAAATGAGTTCCTTTTGAACCCTCTTTCTTTCTTCGACTAAAGCTAAGCCGAGAGACTGCGAGCCAAAAGCGAGAAGGAAATGCATCGCTCATTTTTAAGTTTAGTTCGCATCTGATTTTTTGTGTACACTAACTCGAGAAAATTCTTAGTATAAGGTTCCACATTTCAAGCTATAAAGCTGTAATTGAAAAAGAGTATCTTCAGCCCTTGATTGTTACATTGGCATAATTTTTTAATATAATAATCTAGTTAAAGGATAACTCTTTAACTGTTATTAGTGCGACGTGCATTAATTTGGTCTTCAATTATAATAATTATTTTTTAAACTGAAGGTAAAAAGAACGTAATCATTTTCCAATAGAATTCATCGAAATATAAATCATTTTCCAGAAATTATATTTTTTACATACATATATGTATACTGATACTACTGTTAAAATATATAATAAATCTGTTAAGCCCTTAAAATTATTACGCGTATACCAATTAAATGTATGCAATTCATCTTTAAATCCTACTAAATAGCATACAATAGACAGAAGTAAGAAGAAGCAGCAGCATCGACGTTTAACTATAGATAACCTCCAATGAGGAGGACGAAAATAACGTTAAGCGTAAACAATAGGATCGAGCAAAGAGCGAGAGATGGCTGCAGCAGTGCGGAGAGCTCGAAAAAGAAATCGCAGAAACAGTCGAGCGCACATATAGCGCGCTATCGGCTACCCAGACTCGGAGAGAGAACAGAGAGAAAGCCGCAGCTCAGCTTTTATCGGTACGCCCGAGCGCAGCTGCCACAGCAGAACACACGCAAGCGTTGCATTTACCTTCTTTTAACGAATTATTTCAGTCTTTCTCAAAGTTTTAGATAAGAATAGTTTTATCGAACGACGTTAAGTTATACTTCGATTTTTTGTGAAGAAATAAGATTACTGTCACCTTTTGCTGATATATGATGTGCGAGAGGTTTTCCTAGTACAGAACCAATTAAATTTTCGTTACAATGGAAATCTGAACAGCCGCATATACAACACTTGACTTGAAATAAGTTGTTATGAATTAAAACTTTATCCATGAAAATGAAAATTTCACAATGTAGGTATTTAGTGCATTATAAATTTAGTGTCTATAATTGTCTACATAATTATAGGGGAAGTCGAGGCATGAATGGGCATCCTAAGCTATATTTAATATTTCTATAATACAATAAAGGAGTTTACATTGAAAAATGATTCACATGCAACCTTTGACATTTGATTTACTACGTTTTTGTCAATGAAATATTTTTATAGCATTACATTTTTTAAATAAATATGTAAGTACAAAATCAGTGTTTTAACTTATCGTGCTCCGCAGTGGGGACGTAATGATTTTTACGTCTTTTTTATATAATTTCGCATTCTTATTCACTCTCTAAAAGTGTACCAATGATTCAATTAGTGATATGCATGGCATTGCTAAACATTGAATAGTCACTGATTTACCCTAACTTTTCTTTTCTTTCTCATACCAATATAAATATAGTTATAATTTCATATATTCGGATTACAGAGAAAAATCATAAATGAACCCAATAACCCAATAACATTAACACACATGATTAAAAAAGTATTTTGTACTAGAGGATCTGACTAAGCTATTCTTATGTACAGTGAATCACTAAATTAGAATCACATCTCAGAACTAGTCCATCAAGCTATAATTTTTTTTTATTATTTTGGTAAGTGGTATTTTTTATATATATATATTACTCACCGTCCCGGTCAAAATCCATTTTAATTTATCCGCGTATAGTATCTTTTGTCTTGAAGATATGTCAATTTAAAGTTCTCAAAAATATAAAATCATAATGGTTTCAATTTATATCCTTTAAGATACTACCTATTTTGTAATTCAAATTGGCATATCTCCGAGACTAAAGTTCTACATAGCTATCCAAAATGGACTTTGATCAGGCCGACGAGTATAATATAATATCACTCAGCAAAATAAAACTAGAATAAAAATACTCAAAAAAACCCAAAATTATAAATAAAGAAAGAAAAAATCAAAAAGTTATGCACATGAGTATTATAAGTATAAGATTAACTTCCAATGCATAAACACCTCTTAAAAGTTTCAATTTTTTGTATAATTTGAATTAAAGGAACTTCACTTTGCACATGTCAATTTATTAAATCCAACAATTTGGGACTCGATTTCTAATATTAATTTTCGTCATTAACATAGTAATATGTAGATAACATAGAATGAAAAAATAAGTTTATGGCTACGACAACCCTATAACGAACCAAGATCGTGACGCTTCAAATTCAATTTCGAAACAAAAAGTAACTTTTGCACATGCAGACTGCAGGCATATAAGTAAGTAGTGGCAAATTGACCATCTAAGGCCACTCGGCGGTGCGTGCATAACATTATACTCAAGCCTCGGCGTGTATAAATTCGTTTGAATATATTGCATCGTTGGAGTACAACGAACTAATTATTGTTTCTTGTTTGTATATTATTTAATTTCCTTACTTATAATCTTAAAAGGATGTAAAAGCCTTTGTTTTATTAATTAATACTTGGACTTACGCCCCGTAATGCTTCGTGTAATAAAAACTTGTACAAGTTGACCTGATCTATCTAAAATCCTTCGTGAATTATTGAATGTAAGGTAATTTTTTATTAAGAACGTACGTTTTATAAGAAGGTAGAAAAGTTTGCCAAACTGCATTGAATGTGAAGAATCGTAATAGCAGCATCCTCCATTTTTAGGATGACATTAAAGCGCCAATGAATATTTACTCATCTTTCACAATCGCTGAATATTTATGCGGTGTCTACAAGATACTCACAGTTGTGAAATTACGCATTCGCGCCTCTGCACGCATTGACGCAAAGGAGAAAGGAATTTACCGCCTGTTGAGCGTTGATTAAGTCACAAGGGATCGATTTACCCTATTTCCTTCCAGAGAAACAATCACACTTGTAAGGAAACGAAGATACATAAAAATGATGAGTTCACTATATAACTTTGCAAAGTAGATCAATTGTTATATAGTTTATGTTTCACAAATAAAATATCGTGCAGTGTGATAGGATGGTTGAACAACTTTTACCAAGATTGGAGAACATAGATTTTTTATACAAATTTTAATATCACCCTGGGCATCGTATACAGGGAAACTGTATAAGATGCCCAGTAGTCTGATAAGACGACTGAACATCTAAACTTTAAATCATTACAGTGCCAATATTGGAAATTTAAATATGCAAGTCAAGTGAAGTTGTAATTTAAAATGTCTCTACCTTTGTGAGTAAATTTATTTTGTATCAGAGATGTTTTTATAATATGCAGGACGAACACATTAAAACTAAAGTTAACTACCTATTTATGTTTATGTAACTATGCACATATTGCACACAACTATGCTTTAAAGATTATTAAGTATGTAGATAAAAGACAAATAAATCCTGCATTTAATAAATCAAATAATGTTGAAGTAAAAAATTATTCATTGTGCAAAGGATTTTGTCGAAAATCAAATTGCTATCATTAAAAATTTTGAGCTAGATATAATTTTTTTTTTTAAACAGTGTAGTTGGACACCTGCAGTAATGGGGACGTTTACCCTATAATAAATGGCGATGCGATTGCATTTTACGTAATTCGACCAATTAGACATCAAAATCTTATCGATTTTCTACAAAGACTGCCACTGTGTAAAGTTATTATGTAACATGCATATCCTAACAATCGTGAGATTAATGAATAATGAAGTGTTATTTGATTTTGAGACATTGAAATAATTTAATATCCGATGACGACAGGTGGATTCCTATTCATCACCTTTATCCAATCAAAGTTTTCTCCTAAACCAAGTAACCGATTCACCACATACATACACACTTAAGCTCTTAATTCTCTGCATGGTCTGTATATTACATATTTATCCCACTGTACACAGTAGCATCCTCTATACTTGTCCTACCTTATACTAAGAAAATTCTAACATATACGCATATACACAGGCACACACACTCACACGCACACACGCGCGCGCACATGGGGTAGACCGTATAAAGTAGTGATGAAAAGAGTGAAACCCCAGCCCCTGTCTTCACCCACATACCCGGTCCTGCTGGAAGAGATACCAATCTCTTCCCGCAGCAACCGGAACTGCAGATCGGTAACCTTAACACAGAGGAACCAAAACCACCGATAACACTGGAGGAGCTAAAGATTGTGTGCTCAAGACTGGGAAACAAGAAGGCCCCTGGACCGGATGGCATCCCAAACATTGCCCTAAAAAAGGCAATAAGAATAGCACCGGACATGTTTCTACACATGTACAACAGGTGCCTACAAGAAGGTTACTTCCCTGCCAAATGGAAGACGCAGAGGCTTGTCCTTCTCTTAAAAGGAAACAAGCCGCCGGACGAACCATCAGCATATCGTCCCCTCTGCATGCTCGACTCGGCGGGGAAGATCCTTGAGCGGATCATGTATACGAGAATCGAGGTGGTGGCTGAAAAACACCTGTCAGACAAGCAGTACGGATTCCGCAAAGGAAGATCCACCGTCGACGCCATAAATCTAGTAGTCAACACCGCTAGGAACGCAAGCGCAGGAGACAGATGGAAAAACGGCGAGAAGAAATACTGCGCAGTAGTGACGCTGGACATGCAAAATGCGTTCAACTCTGCGAGGTGGGACCGAATCATGGAATCACTCGAACAGTTCGGTATGCCAAAGTATCTGCAGAAGTTAATAGCCAGCTACTTCACGGATAGAATTTTGCAATACGATACTGATGATGGACCCAAGTCATACAGAGTCACTGGAGG
>UELU01147334.1:5655-134167 GCA_900490025.1 Megastigmus dorsalis
TTTCTCGCGAGAGAGCTTCACTTTTCGTTCGATCGAAAGTTGTAAGCTCGATTTACGTATAGCTCTACGTAGAGAATCGCTGTATAAGTTACTTCCTTTATATAGAAGTCGAAAATCGCTCTCTTTTCTCTTCTCTCTTAGTTATTTATAATTGTTTTAATGCAAAGCCGGTGAAGGGGTGAAGCTACTCGCTTTACTTACAAATCCAGCAAACATCCAACAAGTCATAACTATACAAATAGTCCGTTAAAATATGTTGCCCACGCTTTTACATATCGGCGAAATTTTCACACGCTCGACTTGCACCGCTGCTCGCGCGCACACGGATCTTTACTGCATATATATCTTATTGTTCCACTCAGCTAGATCGTAAGTAAGTCCGTCGTAAACTGTGCATCAAGGACACTCGCCCAGCTCCTGCGCCTCCGTCCTCCCGTCTCCTTTGAGCAGGAAGAAAATAGAACGCAAACAGTTCGAGCCGGCAAGGATCGCTTCCCCTTCTTTGTGTGCTTACGACCTCGCTTGTGAGCGCGGGCACTTTTTTTTTTTTTTTTTTTTGACGTCGGCTCAACTTCAAACTCAACCCGTGATGAATTCCCGCCGGGGCGCGGAAAAAGCTTAGACTTTATTCGGCATTCGAAGATGATAAAAAGCTAACGCTGCTACTGCACGCGTATGAAACTTTTTACTCGCAGCGATATATGCTAAATTTATCGGTGTGCAGTAAACGTAGAGGATCTTGACTCTGAAATCGAGTTTCAGTCGGAGATTCATTTGTATACGTATGGACGACGCCTGAGAACCCTTAAAAAGAAAGGCTCAATTAACGAGACGCGCAAAAAAGGTTATTCTTTTTTCTTAAGGTCCAACCCAGAAAAGGGCCGTCAAAAAAGTTCCTCCCAGCTTAAAGCGGAATCTGGACTAATCCCTCGCTGATTTGGCAATGTCAAAGACTTGAAAATTTCAGCCCGTCCCTAAATTTTCAGTCGGACATATACAAACACGTGAAAGATGCATCCGCGACCCGCGTAGCCGAGACTCTATATGCCGTTGCCCTCTTAGACGCTGAATAAGTCAAGAACGCCTGGGAAAAAGTGCGCACTTATATCTATTTGCAGCTGCAGCGACTGCTAGAGACGAATTGCCCCAACTATTCCTCTTCGTCCTCTTCAATTCGAGCTCTGCTTTGTTTGCGCAACGTCCTGCTAAATCGATTTCCGTTATATGTGCGGCTTAGCAAAACAAATACACCGGCAAACGCTATATTTCGCATTGTTTGCTGAATTATATTTTCACGTACAAATAAACCTGACAAAACTCTGCAGCATTTTAATGCTTTGCAGTTTCAAAGATTGTTCAATTGTATCGCGATGACGGAACCTCCGCTAATCGAAGAAACGAAATCTACGCCCAGACACAACGAAGAACAAAGTTACGAGTTCAATCAAAAATTTCGAGTGGAATTGGCCATATTCCTCCTCTTTATACGGCGTTGAAATCAAGGTGCCCATAACGAGGTATGCGTGTGTGTCTATGTTTGTGTGTGTGTGAGCGCGGAGAGAAGCGATTTTCAATTGGCAGTCGAACAGCGACGCAGTTTCCTCGGGAGAGATTCATCGAATGAATCGATTTTGTTTCATCGAACGCGCTGAATGGTATCGTAATTATAGGCGCGCGTCGTGCGCCTTTGGGAAATCTTTTCAGCGAAATCGACCATTAGCCCATTCCCGACAATGTCTATATAATTAATCTTTATGCGGAAAAAGCGCCCGGCATTCAATTGAGGAATGCAGATTGAACCACCGATGCTTACTGAGCTAAGGTCAGACGTTTTTTTCTCTGCAAGTGCGGAAGCGGAATACTTGTATATGACACCGCTGCAGTTTCCCGAGTGCATATTTCTTTACAATTTTATGTTGGTGACTTATGAAAGTGTCAAATATCCGACGATTATGTAAATTTGGCTCTTAAAACTTTTACATGCTGTGGATGAATTTTAAATTGAACGCGAGTCCCTTCATTAGCCAAATTCAAATGTTAATATTTAAGGTATATATTTACAAACACGTGTATTTACGTACAAATATAGTATGTATACAACTCGAGCTTAATTATTTACTTCAATTAATAAACTGCACAGAAATCGTCATCGGTTCTATAGGTATGTACAGCAACATTTAAAAATCCCTGCGCACAGTGAATATTCCAGAAACGAAAACAGTCAATTATGCTTGGCAAACTCACAAATTTTCTCCTTATCTCGCGTACAGCTGCAGCAACGCGAGCGAAATAATCATCTCTCTCTCTCTCTCTCTCTCTCTCTCTCTTTCTCTCTCTCTGTGCTCTAACCACGTGCCATTGTTGCGATAAGAGTTTTATCAGTGGCTTGTATGGCGATTGAGTTCGTGCGCGTGTTTTCACTGTGAGAGAGAAAGAGAGAAAGAGAACATATTAAGCGATCGATGAGGAAAACCATTAGCCGGCCATTATAATGATAAAGAAAAACGCTCGGCTGCAGCTTTCCGAGCCCGTCAGCAAAACGAAAAATGAAAAATGAAGATTCCGTTCGCTCTGTCTTGTTCTAGACCACTTTACTCGGGGGGTGGGGTTAAGAATAGAGGCTAAGGTGGTGGAGAAGAGAGACTTGATGTTTTTTTTAGTGAGTTGAGACACTTGTGGTGTGTACGATGTGAAGAATATGTGATTCGGAGACAATTATAGTTCTGTCGTTGTTCTATTGTAATTGAATAAATTGTCGAATTATTTATTTCGTTATACGTTTGAAAAGACATGAACATTTGAAGATTTCGATGTATACAAGGGTCAATAGTTTTGACTACATGTATCACTAGGTATTACAGAGAATAAAAGTGATGTCGATTGTAGTTTTATTCCATATCATTTCGAAATGAATGACGTTTTTGTTTTTTAATGACTTAATATTCGAGACACGTATAGTGCTTTCGCGCGCGGGTAAGACAGCCATCGCGATGACAATTATTTTTCGTGTCTCAAGATGAGAACTCTGAAGTGAACTGTTTTAAGGCTGTCTATACGAATTTAATTCGAGCTATACCTAATTTGTTGTGTTTCCTAATTAGCCTCAAATCTTCATAGATATATGTTAGGAGAAACAGCTACAGTAGCGACCTTATAAGGAAGACTGGAGAATAACGCTATTGTTATTTAATCTTGCTTATATAATCCATATCTAAGAAGCATAAATTAAAGCTGGGTATACCTTGGCCATAAATTTTGAAAGCTTATTATTTTCATCCATAAGCAAATAATTTCTTGTATCTCAACTTTTGGTATAAAAATCTGCATGAATAAATTGAAAGAGTAGAGAAAAATATTAAAAGTAGAGAAAACATTTGATTCTCTTCGGAATTAATTCGGACTTCTTTTAACCTTCATACGTGTGTACATCCTCATACAAGGTGTATTTAACACCGCAATGAATTTTTAAATTAAACCTGATCCGTCACTTTTTAAAACGCTGAATGATAAGTATATGCGGATCTTTTGATGTATTTTTAAACTTGTAAAATATACCAAAAGAGACCTTTGTATGAAGATCTCTCGTTCTCCATTTCAAAACAGAATAATTGACAAAAAACTTTGAATTTTAAAAATACTACATCATTCTATGCTCTTTACTGGATATAGTTAAATGTCAGCACATTTACAGAGAACCTGCATCTTCATTCGGATTTCTAAGTCATTCCTAAAGTTCTTTTGTTATAGATTGTTAAGCGTTGGATAAGTTACGCCATTACTCTGATTACGATTGCGTTAATTAATCCCTTTTGTAATAAATCGATGACATGCATAGTTTGTGTATCAAATCGATGCACGATTACTCAAACACTGCGAGGAAGATTAGCATAATTATGCATTTCGAATACGCATAAATTAATTGATTATTGACTTACATGTAAAACAGCTACCTGATGGAACGATAAATGCTAAAAGTTTTCTGATTATGTTCGAGTATGTTCGAAATATAAATTTCAGCATTCAATTGTTATTTTTAACTTCCAAATACTGAATGCATTTTCGTAAGAGCTACTAAATAGGAAATTTATGCATAGTGCGATGTTGAGTGCGAATATTTTGTATAGCTGTGCGGTAACATATACTATGAATTATATTAATTTTGTACAACGTTGAGGCAATGAAATCTTTCGAAACCCACTCGGATGTCGAGATAAATACAATAATTATTATCGAATTATACAGACTTGATGCCACGTGTTCGTCGATCACAACACTATTAACCATCAGTGTATAAATACGCACAACATAAGGAAATCTCGCAATCAAGCCATCAAAATAATTTCGTTCCCATCGTGATAAGAGAGCAAATGAAATTTGATCCAACGAACTGAACTTCGTTCTTATTATACTATAATGAACGTTTCGCGACGATACAATGACTCGTACCAACGCATCAAAACATACATATCTGTGTGTGCTTAAGGAAAAACACGACTCGCGCAGTGGAAAAATATTTTCCGAAGCCGTCGCGATGAGAACAAAAGCGCAAAAGAGAAGCCTGGAGAAGGAAAAGGGCGTGAGGGAGAGAAAAAGAGAGAATGCAAAGATATATTTATATATAAGCTCTTGGTTGAACTCTATATAAAACTCGCGATCTTTGCGTTATTGCGCTATACGCTTTAAAACAGCGTCCGCGGCGGTGGCGGCGGAAGCCGACTCAACAGATTCGTGCCTCTGAATAATAAAAGCGGATCCCCTGTTTTCCTCGCAAAAGCACAGCTGCGCGAGACAAGAGACTGCGCGGTATATTGGCTGTGACTTTCGTTTTCTCTCCTTCATTCAGAGAGAGTGAGAGAGAGAGAGAGAAAAAAGTTCGATGTGCAGAACACCGGTGCGGCTAATGGAAAAGTCCGTTTCATTAACTGGCCGAGGCGCGGTTTGTTAATTGGTTTTCCTATTTAATGTGGCGTCGCTGTAAAATTAGCGCTCCAATGCCAACGGCAAGATTTTTTTATTCTTTTTCAGCCACCCGCTGCTCTCTTTATGCTTGCCCCGGCTTTCTTCATATTAGTATTAAAAAAAAATCCATTTTTATGATTTTTTTTTTTCTTTTTGAAGATTTGAACGGCAGAATTCACACACGTATAACTGTTTCTTATACTATTTCGTAATAGTCAAACTATATTTACGGTTATTAATAAAAAAAAGCACTTTATGTTTAATACCACAAGGTCAGGGATGGATACGGATCGGTAGAGAATTTTCGAAACTTTTCCCCATCAATTTTAAAAGTTCGACAGTTTGTGAAAAATTGCTTTCCAAGACTGTTTTATGTATATGTACTACGTTTAAGTATAGACTGAACAAGTTCCTGAAAACTTTCGATCAAAGTCGTAGAATTCAATTTTATTTCATTTCAGAAACATTATGGAATATTCTCAAATAATGTACATTGAATATATGAATTATTTAAGCATAGAGCAGCTGTTTCCTATTAATTAATATATGACTAAAAGTTTCTGTAATAAAACGTGTCCCATTTTTTGCGTAAGCGAAATATTTCATTAAAAAAGTAATGGACAAAAAATTTTGCAGTAGGTATAAGTAATACTATCGCACGACAAGTAAAACACATCCACATTCATATTTTAACGATGAAGTCGAAAAAGTAAATGTTAAGCCATTTGCAGCCCTAACTCGAATATTGTGCAGTACAGAACTTTTGCCTTTGTACCAGGGTTCGGCGATTACATTACAAATTCCGTTTGGTGGCTCCCAGCATATAACACTGTATAACTATAATTCGCACTAATGGCTTTACGAGTAAATATCATATAGGCGCGCGCGAAGGGAAACATGACGAATTCCGCAATCTGATAAACAGCGAGAGAATCGTCGCGACCCGCGTAGTTTTGGGGTCACCGTTATCTGAATTCGATTGAATACTAAAAAATGTCGACGAGTCGGAGACGAATGTAGTCGTCTATTTTTTTCTTTATTTTTCGGCAGTCGAGGTTATTTTTTCTCTGAATACGCGAAAAAGTGCGAAATGAGGATTCGGTATATAAGAGAGTTGTTTTTCTGGGTCAGGCATTATAGATGGTGCAGAGTCGAGTTTGGCGTGGCAAATATGCGTTTCGTATACACGGGGTCGAAGAGATTTTTTAGCGGCAGGGCTTTGAAAATTGCGACCAATCGTTGCGCACGCGAGCTTTGCTCCGGTATACAAAATGGAAAATTAGGAAGCCGCTTTATTTACTGCAAAAAATACGCGTTATTCGCGCTCTACTTTTCCGACGTATCGCGGCAATTCAAAAACGTTGCCCAACATTGTATTTCACCCGAACCAAGTTTGCAATTGATCGATGCCTTTCAATTTCATTACGTTGTACTTGGGACTCGATAACAGATAATGGTATACCTATAATACTCTATACCGATGCTCGTACTACATAAAAATACTGGTAAAACAAAAAAAAACAAACGATTCAAATATGAAATCAGTATCGCGATATTTTTCAGCCACACATTAATGTTCGCATCGCAAATCTTCATATAGCTTCGCTTTCACGGCAAACATTCAACGCGTTGAAATCACATTTGAAATCGTTATGGTTGACAATGAAATAGCCATTGCAGCTCGGTGTAGTTTTATTTAGCATATATAGAAACGAAAGAGGGTAGCGAATAAAGATATACGCGAAATCCCATCGTAAAGACAAATAGTAATTTTTATCTAATATGAACAGGCGGCGATAAATCTCAACGGACTCGTAAACTTGCGACGGTTTTTTTTTTCTGAAATCCGCAAAATTGAAGATATACAGAGCTCTAAAAGTTCGCCCGTTATCTCGTTGCAGTCTTGCGCAGCTTGATTCTTTAAAGTTGCAGCGGCGGGAATGCGGCGTTTTAGCTATCCGCGATGCTTAAAAATTCGTCTGTTTCGTTACAAAGAACCGTAAATTATCTCAGAGTCTCTCTTAACTTTTGCTAGCTTGGGGAAAACCCATTTTGTACACTTTTGTTGATCGAGGAACTTTGATACTCGCGTTAATGCGTACATTCTTATCTAACCCCAGAGATAAATTGTCGTAAAGATATTCTTATTATCATATTATAACATTTGCTCAGGGTGAAAAATGAGATTTTAAATTACAATATAATTATAGATATATCAAATTCGTTTCCAGAGCTTACGTTATCCGAAAGAGTGAATTAAACTTTGTTTTCATCGTTCAATCTCATTTTATTTCCGAATTTATATTCGATTCTTTTCCCATGTTCCCCGCATTCTTTTCTTTTATTGGGGCATTTCAAATCTTTTCCGAGCTTAATCTATGCTGAGCATAAAAATTATGTGTTACGGCATTTGTAGAATGTATGAGTCACCATGTGCCACGGGACTATACATATCTACTATAAAGCGATCCTGCGTATTTTGGACGATATATCTCGTGCTAGTACGCGTCGAGAGGGTTAGTTCCATAAACAATATTTACTTTGTAATTACAGTATTAATATAATCATTAATATAACAGTGAAGTTACATTTATTCCCGATATTTTGAAATATATGCCCCCATTGGATAAACGCACTATACTCCCAAAAGTTGTAGGAATCCTCAAAACTTATCCACACGCGATAGTCGAACTGACGGAAACCTCGATTTTCAGGCACAGCAGGAGTCGACCAGCAGCAGTCGGTCCCGCTGAGGAAAAGCTGACGTAAGGTCGAGTCGGTGCTTACAAGGTACATATAGAGAGAAGCGAGATGAGGCGTCAGTCGTTCTCGTCGAGCCTGTCGTCGGGCAGCGGAGGGGCCGGCGAGCCGCTGATCGTCGTCGAGGAGAGCACTTTGGGCGAGGAGGAGGCCGAGAGGCGCAGAAACGAGTCGCCGCCCCGATGCCTCGACCCCGACTCGCCCTCCCTCAATCCCTACTTGCTGTCGCCTTGGCGCGAGGCGCGCAAACACTCCCTGCCCACGCCTCAGTGCACCTCCGGCATAACCGCCTCTCAGGTGAGTAATAACCCCTGTGTATCAAGGTAGACTTTTCCACCTGCGCGGGCCTCGGCTTTATTTCTCGAAACTTTTTTTTAAATATACCAGAGAAGAAGATTCAAGATCTTTAAGTTTCATGAAATTTCTTTTACCAACATCTTTTACATCGTGCCGTCGATAAATTAATTGTATAAACACATAAAATACCTTATCTGTAAAACGGCCTTGCAAAAATATAACTATCGTGTATAGATACAATCTTTCTGATGTATAAACGTCTTCTAAAATTACGTCATAATTAATTATGTAAGTACGTAATCCATGTTACACGTCGTGTTTTATTAAAGAGATAATCTTGATCGACAAATTAACTTTCCTTTACTATTGCACCTGCATTTTTAACAAAGCACATACATTAGATATACTAATTACTCACAGTCGAATTCCTGCATCCCTCTGTATTAAAACAATAATATAGCCAATATCTTATCTAAAAACAATGTCATTTTCTTCTTTACACCATAATGCATCAATTGAACTACATTTTTCAATATCCATTATAATGCAAAAATGCTACACACGATTTGCTCAGGATTTATTTATGCTTGACCAGACTGATTTGCATTAAATTCTACATGAACGGGAAAGAGATACCAGGCTCTTGGTTTATCGGGATTGCGGAGGGATTAAGTTTACTGATGGGAAAATATTTACTGCTGGATACTCTATAAATAACAGTATTATACAGAAGTGCATTACCTAACCGGCGCATGTTTGTAAAGTAGTTATCGAATTCGTTGCGAATAAGTTCCGAGGTCGACAAAAACGTTCATCTGTAACATTGACAGTGAATAGAATGAGTAATATTTATAGCGTTTGATAGTTAAATTAAAGAAATTTTATGTAATTTTTATTTACTCCGAAACGATAAATCTCGTATTACCTCTAACTGTCAATGTTGTCAAGGGCGATGTTTAAATGTAAATTAAACTGTGCAATAAATTCGTTAAACCAATTACAAAAGTACTTTATCGGCCAACAAATCAAATAAATCCTTCATTATTAAATTTCTCAACTTAGATAACGTATTATACTCGGCAGGTACTTACGAGTTTATCGCATACTAGTTAGAGAAAACTCCGAGAAGAAGATAAAAAAGGAAACTGAATGCCTTTTACAGTTGAACTGTTTACGCTATCTTGTTAATTTCATTGAGTGGTGAGATAAAATACGGTTTCGGTAAACATTCCTTGGAGGATAAAACTGCTCATATTGACTTTAAGTTAATAGCTTTTATAATCAACAGATAAAAGCAGATGCTAATCCTATTTATTCGAGTCGGTGCAAACTCCCAACTGAACAGATTCTATCAACATTTAGAAATTTCAATTGTGTCATAACAAAGTTCCGTACAATTCTTTTAAAATACGTAAAAACTATTATACGATAAGAAGTCAATATTAGATGGTTCCATCAATTTCGAGATTTTATTTTTAACTTTAATTTTTGACACACTTTACTATTATTAATTTTTTCTTTTACAAAATCAAATAAAAAATTTATGTACAATAAGCAACTCACTTTCTCTATCTAATTTCAAATAAAAGGAATTAGAAGTTGAACCATCTTGAAATGATGTATGAATAAAATATATACTTAGCGTTTATATATAAAAGAAAAAGAAAATAATGCTCAACAATAATATCCATTTGATAATGTAGAATGCAAATAGTTCCTTGGTATTTATTTCGCAGTCTTCGGATCCGACAGCAAAAGTCAAATCCCAGGAAAACTTCTATACGAACTTTGACTTCGTAGAACCGTGTTTCATTAAAGGAATCTAATTTAACGTAAAGTTTCTAGCGCTCCCCCGTGACTCGTAGAAAGCATTTGATCACGCTAAATCTTTCCCGGTCTTTTTTGCAGGCGTGTCTGTCTGGAAATATTTTCTATTCTAATTCTAAGAGAATCCGAGCAAGCGACACGAGCTATTGATTTTCTGTGACTATCATGGATGTCTTCTAAAAAATCGATAAGTTTTCAAATCACGGTAATCACATGAACACAAGACTTATTTTTTTTCCAGAACTGTATTTAAACAAGTTGGAAGCTGATATAACAATCAAATTAAATGTTTGGAGTGCAATTAATACAGTACATTGCGTAATACGCAATAAAAACATTTTTAAATAAATGTTTACGCTATAAGAATAAAAGCTATAGAAAGACGATTAACTAAATTGACTTGACGAAGAAGGATCTTCTCTGATATTTTTGAAAATAATTAAACATTTTCTATCGGTAGGAAAGCTAAAAGAAGTGCAATTAAAATTCTTGCAGGGGAAATACTTGTCTATTGTCGAGCTCGTGTCTGACTGCATCCAGCCATTTTCTACTTTAATCAACTGAAACGTAACTCTGTTAATATTTTTACACTTACTGACAATTGAGATAATCAAGCAACACTTTTAATTCATTTGGCCAGTCGATAAAGCATTCTTCCCTTGATTGGAATAAATCAAAAGATAATAAATTCAAAGCAGGGCTCTAAATTACTATTAATATGTAAAAGTCCTGAAAAGGTATATCGATCGACCCATTTCCAACGCTTTACTAACTACACCATCATCAGATATGCACAGAAAACAAAAATGACCTCGTTGAACCGCGCGTCAATCAATGGCCATCCTCGTCCTACACATACACTCGATCGCATCAGCTCACACGAGCTCAAACTTGTGAGAAAGAAATAAGCTCGAGTCGAAGGTCGGTAACCTCCTCGTCCTCGGTTGTCCATCCGCGAGTCGAGCCACGCGCTACCCTCCGACTTATAGGCAAAAGCGAATCGATGCTCTCGGGTCACGCGAGAGCCTGCCATTCCTCGGCCCCTTACACAAACTGTAGCACAGGCTGCAGCCGCTGCGGGCTGTCTACCTCGTACACGTATAAATACGGTGGTGGTCGTCAGGTGCGCCGTCTGAGCGAGCGAGGCGGCGAGGGCTCGGGACCGTCGCCGAGGGAGGCAGCCTTCCTGGCGACCCTCTCCCAGTCTACACCGCCGCAGCCGGGCGGCCGCAGGCACTCGGTCGTCACGATATCGCGGGTCCCGCCTACCCTCTTCGGCCGCAGTCGGCGCGAGTCCATAGCCGCCTTTCCCATGGGAGCCACCAGGATATTGGGGAGCAGAAGGGAATCGGCTTCGGGACTCGCCTCGGGACCGCCCAGCAATAGCGGCAGCACGCACAATCTCCAGCTCGACATCATGGACGACATCGCCGAGATCAAGGCTAGGAAGGTCAGTTCTGCACAGGTTTTTTCCATGTAACGCCTCGACCTGACTCCCCTGTGCTCCTGTGTGTCGCTTGGATACTGACGCATGACAATGGCTTCGACCACGACGACCTACTCTCGCTCTTCTCACTTACCTTTTTACACTACACCAAATGGATTTTTTATATTTTAATGCTTTTTTTACTTGTTCCTTTGGATAGCGCTACAATTTATAGTCTGCTCGGTAAATTACTATTCTATGCATATATGTATATTTAAGTAGATCTTTTCGAAATGTAAAAAACTTGCAAATCAATGTTGTCGAGTATTGAACATATAGTACAAATATTCCTTCGTCTTTAAAAGTTTTATTACATAAAATTAAGCAGTTTCTTATTGTATTCAATAATTATTGTCCATTCAATAGTAGAATTGTATTGAACTGATCTGAACTGAAAGAAAATCGATTTCGGCTTAGGATTTCGGAAGAATCCTCCAGTGATTCTTGTTGGAATTTCATTAAAGAAACATTGTAAAAATTTTCCCTATTTGCGAAATACTTCCAATAATATATATTTTTTACTGAAATCCACAATTAATAAATTTTAGGAATTATAAAACATTCCAAGAACAGATACATTCCATAGTGCTCGGAATCCTAATAGTACTTTTAAGAAACACCTATTTTATCCAACTCTGCGTTCAAAGTTTCAGAATCCTGATTAAAAAAGTTTTCCATGAGATTCTCTAAAAGTAAAAAAAAGTTCATACAAAAAATCCAAAAATTCATTCAATCTCGACTGCAGCTTATCCCACCTATTTATTAACGTGAAAAATTCGCAAATTGAACAGTGTACCCTTTCAATCAAAAGAAAAACTATAGAAAAGACCGAATCTCGCCAGGTAAAGTGGAATTAGTAAAGGCAGAAAGTCGGGTGAGAGTAAACCGTCATTGTCGCGAGCTTTATTTAACTTTCTGTCCAGACCGGTAAATCATTTAAATCGCAGGTCTTTCCCGTCGTCCGAGCACGTAGTCTACGTTTTTTTTTTTTTTGCGCCACACACGGCGAGCAAAGTTCATTCCACTATAGGATCGGACTCGCACGTAACGCACACACACGCACACAAGCACACACAGAAGTCGTCATATCGATTTTCCCCAACTTGGCCGCAGTCCCTCGAAGCACGCGTCTATAGAACCAAAGAGCATAATCCAAAGCGCGCAGAGTAGACCGCGCGCAGAGTAGACCGCGCGCAGAGTAGACCGCGCGCACGGGTCGGCCAGGTCCTAAGGTATCGTCTTCCCGGTGCAGGTCCGACTGAAAATGTGGAAGACACCGTCGAGGGAGCGGGTCTGCGAGGTGCAGCCGCTGGAGGGCAACGGCTCCTCGGGCGTCGCGCAGCGCTACACCCAGTACCAGCAGCGTCGCTACTCGGACTTTGCCCTGGCGACGATTCCCGCGATACCGATGCCCCTGGCCTCGACGCGCCGTCGCGCCTCCGAGATGCCGCCCAGGCCGCCTCTGGTCACCGGCCCACCGCCGCCCATCCCACCGAGATCCGGACAGGCCGCCTCCGCGGGGATCGTCTGCACCAATACCGATCTCATATCCATCCTGAGCTCGCTCACCTCCTCCGCCACGGAGATCAATAGATGCGGCACCGAGGACGACAAGGACGGGAAGCCAGCCTCTGCCTCCGCCGCTGCCTCCTCCTCCTCCTCCTCCTCCTCCTCCATGAAGACTATCGAGCAGAAAAGAAACAGGTGAGGGAAATGGTATTGTGTCCAGCTTCCGCAGCATGTATAAGTCTAAAAAGTTGGTCTACACGGAAGAAAAAGCTTTGGTCGTGGCAACCAAAGTCATTGGTTGTCTTGGTCTGGTTGTGGTGTCCAATGCTTTGGCTGTAGCATCCATTCGACAACCAAATGGTGAGAGCCAAACGGTTGTCGCACAGCGAGATTATCAAATATACTTTGGATCTCGCAACCAAAGTCCTCCCAACCTTTGACTTTGGTTGTGGCAGCCAAAGCTTTGGATCTGACAACCAAAGTGTTTTTTCGGTGTAAATTGGTTGGTTGATTGGATCGCCATCTCGGATCTCTTGGTCATTGAACATCGGTCCAAGCTTTCTATCGGTGCGAACCAAACGACCTTCGATACCGACAACCTTGCCGCAATCATCCTCTAAAGCTTGTCTCGCGTGCATTTGTACCCGCAGGCTGAAGAGCAACCGATCCAACAGCTTCGACGTCTCGATACTCCACGGCTGCGACGAGGGTAAACAGTCGAGCGCTGCGGCCCTGGCCAAGGGTCTGAACGCGGCGAACGCCTCGATGATATCGCCCTCCTCGTGGTTCGCCAAACGCCACCAGCCCATGTCGACGAAGCAGAGCATGAGCCTAGAGTCGGCCTCCGCCTCGCTCAGCTTCAAGTTCGAGAAGTCGAGGATGGCCAAGACGGCCAAGGACACCAGCCTCGCCAAGACCTCGCCGACCAAGGAGGAGACCGGCGGAGTGCGGCACAAGGTCGTCTGGGATGGCACCAGCGGCACCAAAGTCGACGCTCAGGTTCGTTGTCCTATACATGTACTTACTTCCTTTACTTTCCTTGTATACAGTAGAGAAGGAAGAGCTTTACATTTCATTGGTTGAGTTTGCTTTAGTTTTTCGAGTTTAAAATTACACTTGGGCTCTTTTATCAGTTGGTCTGGTTTGGTTTGTTATTTTTTAATCCTGCTATATGTATTGAATGACGACAGTAGCTTTTTCATACATAACAAAACAATATTGTAATAAAACGTGGATTTTATGAATGCATGAAAAAAATCGAATAGAAGGCACTTCTAAAATAAAATGTTATCTTTTGAAATATGCGTAGAAACGCTGAAATTTCATAGCCATTTATTCCATAAATATTTATTGTATTAAAATGTATGTCGAAAAATATAGTACAATTCGTTTTTTTCGATATTTGAAAAGTTTTAAATTCTTTAAATTTCGAGGCAATCGATGAAAATCCAAGAATTTTTTTAAATAATATTTTTATTTTACATTCTAAAGCTGTTTACAGTTGCAAATGTTCATGTCGATCGATTATGAAATATAAAAAAGTTAATAGCGAAAGCAAGAATTTCCCGGCAAATTGAAAAAGTTTAATTGAAAAAAGTTCCCACCCATGTGAAATGAAATATCTGATTTCCAAAGGTCGATCGACAGGTAGTCTAACGGATAATCTTTTAATTGCATTGCGTACACCTGACCAACGTTCAATTATTGCTCGATCGGATTAGCCCAGTAGTAACAAGCCGTTGTTTACACTTTGGAACTTACACTAGTGAAAAAAAGTAGATTCTATTTAAAACGTACTAAAAGAAAAACATTCATTTTATACATAGGAACTTGTTTAGCAAGTACCTTCAACGCCTCATTACGTTTTGATTACGCATAAAATACTTTTTTTTTTCTACGAAAGTGCAACCCTAACTATCCACTGCGGCAAATTCTCATATTTTCAATGAACACTTGAAAAATATTGCATAATCCGGTATCATTTCGTAAGATATATATTTTTGCATTTTCTTTTCTTGCGTCTCGCGCGGAAAGTTTTTCCGCGTATGGCTTGGAAAATCTATATTTCTCGTTTCCTTCGCAGCTCGTGGAAAAAGTGCGCGAGAGATGGGAAAGAAACGAGAAGATCGTTGAATGAATACGTATCACGGGACGGGGATTGTGTTTGGAATACTCCGCGTCGCGTATGCTCGAGCCAACATGTATTCTACGAAATGCTTTTTGCACGTCTGAATAAAGGAAAATGATTTCCGATAAGACTATTGTTTATTTTTCAGATAGAAATAAATCGCGAAGAGGAGACGCACATTTCTTTTTCCTGAACTACATTTGTGAATAGGAATTAGAAAAGTAATCGTTTGCTAAGGGGATGATTTGGTTGGTTGCATATTCAGCGATTTGTCGGTTAAAATTCTTTTCTGGACGCAATGCCAATAATACACTTTTCTTCGTATAAAGTCGTAGCGATTGATTTGAAATGCTTACCGTGGATCAAATAGCCAGTCCACCTTTTTATTCATAACTAAGCATAAAACCTGTAACGAAATCATCCTCTCGGCCCGTTTCATTCCCTCACGATATAAATCTAAATGAAAAACGACACACGTTCTCGACAGGTTCTCGGCAACGCGATCGAGGAATTCCTGCGCAGCGGCGCGGTAGCCAGCGACACCGACAACCCGGACAATGGTAAAGGGGCGATATCGCCGGGCAAACCGTCGCCCCGTGGAGTGGCTACGAGCGGCAGCGGCGCCGGTAAGGTGGCCTCCTGGTTCAGCGGCGGCGCCAACTCACCGGCCGCGAACAACAACAACAACAACAACAACAACAACAACAGCAGCGGCGGCGCCGTCAGCGTCAGCGTCGGCGCAGCAACAGGGGCAGCGAGCGGCAGCGCCGGCAGCGGCAACAAGGAGGAGGAGCAGACGGACTCGTGCGAGCCCTCGATTTGCTCCTCGCTCAAGGATCTCTTCGTAAAGTGAGAGAGACGCACCGCGACTAATCGCCCGGGACCGCCACCATCCACCGGATTCGGCCGACGAAGTGTATTATGCTATTTGTATGATGTACAGTGCGTAGCCAACACCAGATCGTCTACCGCCTGCGTGTTTATTCGATCTTGCGTTACGTACCTACGTATATATATATATATATATATTGTGAGAAAGAGACTAAGAGAGAGAGAGAGAGAGAGACGGGGGGGGGGAGAGGGGAAGAGAGTTTGCTTTTACTCTATATTTTCAATTGTCAAAATGGGGAAAAAGAAATTATGTGTAATTCTCGTACGGTACGTGTTTGCGATGGCTGAATTTGCCTCTGGTATATGTGTATACCTGGAGGCGAGCGAGCGTTAATATAGTTAAGTTTTATACAGAGACAATGAGCCAAAAGAAATATAAACGATATAATAATGCGGAGCGAGAACACGACTATTATACCATGCACAATGCTTAAATGTTCGCCGATGAATGAAAGAGGCGGCTTCGGAGCACTCAAAACTTGATCAAATGCGGGGAAACCTTGGTAAAACCAGGGGGGTTGGCGTTGCTGTACAACGCGTTTTCCGAATATCGTGGAATCGTGAGTTTACGTCGTAATTGGCGCATCTACGGTATTATCGGGTAAAGCAGCTTATTATCAATTATTATTCAGAGTCGGTCGTTACTGATTACGACTCGTCCTTTCTATAGTTATGTCATTTCTTTGTGATTAAAGTCGATAGGTATCCTCTGTTACGCGTTCCGCCAGTTTTAGTTGTGATTTAGTTTGAGTTAGCTTACGTTAATTTAGTTTTTTATAGATATGACTGCTTATTTTTTATTAGTACGCTAGTTCGCACTTTCCCAAGTAAAAGCATCCGGAAAAAGTGTTTCGTCAGAATTCCGAAACTATAAAAACTTGTTTTACAAGTGTAGAACGATGTTTCTAAAATGTCACCTATACGTACAGTACTTCTCCATACAGACGCGCGGTACCGAAAAAAATGAGATATCTTCCAAAGTTTTAGAGCTCCCCTATGAAAAAGTTTTCCGCGAAAAGGCCATGAAAATCTTTTACAGCTTCAAAATTCCTGCGCACTTTGTCAAAATATACTGTCAAAGTTTTTTTTTTATACATTCCATTGCAACGCTTCGTAAAGGAGCGCGAGCGATTTTTCAAAAACAGGGTGTATATGTATCGAGATATCGGTTATTTGCCCGAATTCCGCGGCGCTCGATTGATTTTCTTTCAATAATACGCTCGCGCGTGGCGCGTCGAATAAATTTGATCAGGTCTCGAAGTGCTCTTCTGGCAGCGGACGAGAAAACTCATCAAGGAATTCAGGCACAAATGGAAGACGCATATATATGTATATATGCAAGCTGCAAATGATATGCGCCCCCCATCGTCGTGTAAAGCAGATTCTATCATGTATATTCCGAAGCATCGCGACCGCAGTTGATTCGTGCACGATATATTTAAAACGCAAACAAAATAAATGAGAAATAAAGGATAACTGTAAATCGCCTAGAGCCTCGGGGAACGCTGAGGATTTTCAATAGTGATAAATTATTTTTTTTAGTAATAACTCAAATGATTTAACGTGAAAATAAAGGGGGAAAAAAACATGATGTGCGAGTGATCAATGAGACGGAGAAATGAAAAATAAAAAAAAAACAAAATCACATGGAACTATAATATTTAAAATGAGGAGACGAGAATTGAAGAAAAAAGAAATAATTAAAATAATCAACAATTGATATTTAATCAGCCTTCGCTGGACGAAGGTTGACCGGAGTTCAATAATCTAACGATAAAGATAAGAATAAAGAAACTGTATAATATTAATTGTAATCAACTTTATAAGTGTTGCGAAGTAAAAAAAAAACAAAGAAACAGAAAATAAAAATTCGATGGTTCGGTGAATTTCACCCCTATATCCCAAACCTACCCCGATTCCAATAACCCTCCCAATTCAACACTACCGCGACGTTTGTATATGTAATTAAAAAAACCTAAATATGACGAATAATTAATGAATTTAAAAGCGCGTGTCGTTAAAAGCGCTTCGGCTCCATGATGTAATTATATCAATAAAATCCAGTGATGTGACTTACGCTAGCGGCGATACACATTCCTTTAAAAACTATATATATATATATATATATATATATTTGCAAAGCAAGGCGTCACTGTGTAAGAAACAAAATGTAGAAGATATACACGGGCTTTTTTTTCGAAGAAAAAGTTAGTCCGCAGCTGTCGGCTCTGCTAAATTGTTCGTCGATTTTTGTAACGTTTCATTTGCTTCGTTTTATTTGTTGCAACACAGAGATTCACTGCATTGTTTCGTTTCTTCTATTGTAATTACATCGATAAATAGTATATATAATATATATATATATATATTATAATATGGATAATTATGAATTACATTTCCAGATGAAGTATTGTGAGCGTGAGCGAAAAATTTGAGATACGTCGACGCACCGTATCTTGGACTAAGAACGGTAAAAAGAAAATAAACAAAATTTATTCTTCTTAATGGAGGCTCAAAACAAATAAAATTTCGGACCATCTTATATGAATGTATAGACAATCGTTAGTAAGGATAACAAGTGTAATTCATTGCTATCGCTCTAAAAAGTGCGAGTTTGACGTATAAAAAGCAGAAAAATATAGATTGTATAAGATAAGCTCCTCGAGTCTCGGGTGCACGACAAATATTCCCTTTCCATTTCAAACTTTGGCCGTAACATTTCTATAGTTTGAATGAAAGAAAAAGCAAAAAAAGAAAAAAAACTTCAAATAATTTCGCGGGACGAAATTTCACTTGATAAAGAGGACAATATATTTTCAAGACTCGAGAAAATTTCAATTAATTTTATCAATTTAGAATATGACAATAGTACTAATCACCTGCTCTCGCTTCGAACTAAAGAGTTCGCTAAGGCAGGGGCGCGTGCATTCGAGGCTCGTAAAAGGGATATCATATGCCAGACGACAAACGTGCGCAAAACCGAGAGCGAGAACGAGACAGAGAGAGGGAGCTGATTGAACGAGTATAGAGAATACGAGAGAGAGAAAGAGAGAGAGAAAGAGAGAGAGAGACGCACGAGAGCGTCGGTATAATAATGAGCTCGTTGCGATGCAAAACTGTAAATAAATTTGACACTGAATCGCTTTGAATGTTCCTGGCGGTGGCCACCGATTGACAAAGGGATAATCGCCGCGCGCGTAGTCCGCGATTGCGTAATAATCGCACATTTCCGCATCGCTGCAGCGCGATTATCATCTGCGTTACATATATGTTTTCTACACGTGTGTATAAAAGCTCTTTTGCGCGTCGAGCATATATCATTTTACTTTGGACACATTCCGAGTTACCAAATACTGTCTTTTCTTTTTTTTTTTTTTTTTTGCTAATTCACTTGTTGCGGAAATTGTATACATATAGATTTCAAAAAGTTGTAAAATTGTTTGAAACTAACGAGTTTGAAAAAAAGAAGCGCTGCGACGATGACAGGAAAGAGCTGAGGAGAGAGACGCAATCAGCAATATAATTACTGTATAGGTGCAAAAGGAGAGAAAAAACAAAATAACGAACAAGGAGCGATCGAGGCGAAGGTTTTTTAAACGCGAAACCCTTCACGATCACGATTATTGATTTGGAAATTGCGGCGCGCAGTTTTATAATCCTGCCGCTGCGTTTAATAATGTTTGCTTTGTCGTCTAAGCGCTGAGAATTTTTCCAAAAAAATCAAACCGTTGCGCAGATGCAAATATTTGGTGATCGAATATTTATATAGGCATTTTTTTCATCTTACGTATAGAAGATAAAAAATTAACAAAATGTCGTGTTTTACGAAAATTTAAGATTACAATTTAAAAATGTCCTGTGTATATAAAGAAAGTAGTGTATTGTGATTAATCTTCGTTTGTCTTCCATTTAATTTAATGAAAAAAAAACTGTATATTTTCATTATTTTTCATTAAAAGTGTACCAATACATTTTTTTTAATATCGAAATTACGGATAAGTTCACTTTAATGTGCAAAATTACAAGTACCTAGTTGTCGCGATACATATTCCGTAGTTTAACTATCACGCGACAAAAGCCTACAATTGGTTCTATCGAGACGTTATATGATTTCGCTTATAATTTGATGACAGAGTATAAGAAATTTCCTCTTTGTAGATAAAAAAAAAACAAGCTCAAAAGTCTAATCGACAAAAGAATTTTCAGGCCAAATTATACCTATAATAAAAGTTACAATGAAAATGTTCCCTTCCAAGTTCAACTCACCAAATCTTCACATCTTTGCGTCAAATGCGAGATTTAAAAGTCATTATTAAGTAGCACGCGTCGCCGGACGGTGCGGTTTAGCTGCATATTCTAAAATCTAATATAGTTATGTCGACTGACTGGGTGCACACGGTACGGCATACGACGACTTACCACCTACGAAACCGTAGAAGATATCGATGTTATCGCTAGATTGGAATCATCTGTATTAAGTAACATTAAAGTACAGAGAATTAACAAAATGTTGCCCAAAATAAATCTTGAATGTTGGAAGCACAAGTCTTTTATTTCGTAACCAATGTTATCCTACTTCCTGCCTATTATCTTGATTCATTTCAAAAGAGAAAATAACTTCTATTCGCTATACGTGCGCAAGTCGCTGATTCGCGATTTTTCCGACCAACTACTTCAACGTTGTACAATTACATTTTCTCTTACGAGTGATTTCTTTAAATAATATTTTAAGACCTTTTGGTGATTGTATGATTACTCAAATAATTTATTTAATCAGAATATTTGGGTCTAAATTGAAAAAAAAAATTGAGATTCAGTAATTCATTATCAATTTTCAAATAATTACTTTTATTTTCTACCCATGAGTCGAATGTGTTTTATTGCAATGGTGGAGAATAAGCAATGATACATGTTCTCATTTGCTACGCATTTCAGAGCTGAATGTCAACATCGATAATATTTAATAATTAAAAGACATTCTATCTTTACATATCAAAGTATATGTTATATTAATATTTTAAGTATTTTTTATTGGTCGGCAGCATGCTAAGTGATCACTAAACCTTCCATTGAATAATTGATACTGCACGAATATAAATCATTCTATCCAGTCATCCAATAAAAAATCCATCAGTCCTTAAGAAAAGCAGTTTATTTTTATTTCTTGTGTACTGAGTTCATAATTATCTTGTTATTTATTTATATATAATCAATTTTAAAGATCGGATATACAAGATTCATATCTACGATATTATTCGAGAAACAAGCTTGATTGAATACATACATTTGCAGTAGAATAATGATGTAATATATATTTTTCATTTCACTGTATAAAAAAATAGTTAATCTATTATTAAACTCAACTAGTATTATTGTTTTGATGTATTCATGATTATTGCTTTTAAAATGATGTGAATCGTAATACATTTGCAGCCATAGGTTTCATAAAAAAATTGATATTATTGAAGTAAAACAAACATTTCATGATAGTTTTGGAAAACAACTTTATTCGTAGAAATTGACACTAACATGGAATCGCTAAAACTACACTCTCCGCGATACGGCAAACGTCTCATTTTACTCCGACAGCACGCATTCGCTGAAACGTTAGATCGATGATCAAACAAAACATCACCCACAATTATGCATCTCATGCATTAACAAGCAGCTTGTTATCGCTGAAGAGTGCAACCATACGAATCCGAAACAAATGAAAAAAAAAAATTACTGAACTATAGGAAACTCTGGAGAAAAAATTTATATAATGGTCAAACGGAATCGTTTCCCATCACCGATTGGCCCTCAGATTATGAATTAAAAGCTTCGCTTAAATGCTTGAAAGTGCAAGTTTCCGCGAACATTATCTGTGCGTTTGTGCTCATGTCTGCATGTGTATGTGTGATTTTGTGTGTGTATCTGTGTATGTGTGTGTGTGTCTCGGTGTTTGGCTGTCAGTGTGTGCAAGAAAAATAAAAATGCTCGATCGCGGCCGGAAAACGAGAATTACACTCGTACAGAATTCTAACATCCCTCGCTGTTACCAGAAAGACGCGTGAGAGCGGGGTACATAGCTTGAATGCACCATCAGGCTAAATCAGGAAGGAAGGTCAATGGATAAGTCGACGCCGTGTCATGAGATCTAAGCGAAATGAATGATTAATTCGCCGGGGGAGTAGCTGTGTTTCATGCCGCTGTATCTTTTCTTGCACACGCGCCTCCTCTTTTCCTCTTCCCGGTTTTTTAATCCTTTATTTCGCCGCAGTCGTTGACGGTGATCTTCTTGGACGTTTTGCCGCTCTGCGAGCCCAAAGCTTCCAGCTGGAATCAAAATGAAAATTGTGATTAGACGTGACGTGGAAAATGATTGTATTGCAGCAATTTTAGAATCGTCTCCGTTATGTTTCAAGGCCCGAGCAACAAAAAAGCCTGGATTGTTCACAATTATTCGGATAATTACTGCCTTGAAAATATGTTGAATAAAAGTGTACAAGTTATATTTAGAAGCACATGGTAATATGCTTTTACAATTTGAGTTTTGCGATCAAAATATTTAGCTTATAAACCATTTTACGTTAACATGTAAAAACAATATTTGTAGACTACTAGCCCTCTAAAAACTGTGTCCTTTATACTATTATAATTTAGAAGAAAAGTCTTTGAATTTATTAAAACGTCTGTTATAAAGTGTAATAAAAAAATCTTTCAAAAACAATATTTAATAGATTATATAGTAGCATTCATTAACATCGCGATAGCAATCAAAGAAAATACTTGAAAAACCATAATTAAGCAATCTGATTTTATCAGCAATATTTCAAAGTCATCAATTCTTATTAGAATACCCTTGACAAAATATAGATTTCCATTTCCGATTCTGTCTAAGCGACAGTCTGATTGGTACATAAGAGCGGGTAATTAATGCCCCCGGCCATTTTATATTCTGAAATAATGACGAGAGTGTGTGCGTATAGAGCCTTCCCCACCTATCGAATTACACTAGTACAGAGAGTATGTAACGCCGTCCGTCGCGAGGCAAGTCTATTTTCGTACCTGCAAAGAGTACAAAAAATGATGGGGCGATATACTGCCCGCCTCGCGTTATATGCATGTATATATATATAGTCGTCCTCGGGGTCTCGGCGTTCCGAAAAAAAGCATATAGCTCGAAAAGGTCTTTTTTTCTTTATATCGACCGGTATAAGACACCATCAAAGTGTATCCCGTTCCCGTATTATACATTTATAAGCACGAATAAAGAATTCATTCCTCACAGTTGAGTTTACTTATTTGTTTGACGTTAACGCGAGCATGTAAATCGAGATTCGTTCGATCGAGGCCCTAAAAGTCTGAAGAAGGCGGTCCCTATTTACCTTCCTAACGACATCCATGCCCTCGATAACCTTGCCGAAGACTACGTGCTTGCCGTCGAGCCAATTCGTCTTGGCGCAAGTGATGAAGAACTGGGAGCCGTTGGTGTTGGGCCCGGCATTGGCCATGGACAGTATTCCAGCCTCCGTGTGCTTCAGCTGGAAGTTCTCGTCCTTGAACTTGTTGCCGTAGATGGACTTGCCGCCGGTGCCGTTGTGATTCGTGAAGTCCCCACCCTGGCACATGAAGTTCGGGATGACCCGGTGGAAGCTGCTGCCCTTGTATCCGAAGCCCTTCTCGTTGGTGCACAGGGCCCGGAAGTTCTCCGCCGTTTCTGGCGCCACGTCGCTACGCAACTGTGGATCAAGCGAGGGTTTTTTTTTCTGATTTGTTCTTTTTTTTTCTTTTTCTTTTGGTTGGTTGGGCTTTCCGAGGGAATTGTAACAACGTGAGATTCGCATTACCGCAGTACTGGGATAACGTGAAGCAATATTGTTGGTTTTAATATCCTTCCATTCGATGACACATCGATTATAGCTTACATCATCGACATGCAAAGGTGATATTGGAAGGCTTGAATATGGGAAAAACATTAAAAGGAAAAATCATCATTTTCATTACCATGATTTTATTACTTTCCGATGTTCTTTGTATTTTGTAGTTTGATTTTAATTCAATTTAATTCAATGTTTAAATTTGCAATTTCTACAGTGATAAAATTCATAGCTTGAATAAACCAAAAATATTCGCGCAGGCGGTTACAAGAAAAAGAACCTTCTGGCATTAATAGTTTTACCAAGTACAATCGATATCATGAATATCTTAATAACTTATGTTTACTAATAATAATTAATCATGACGTCCATCTGGGCATTAATTTTAATGTTGCTATACCTAGTTTAATGTTGCACCGCGCTCAACTTTCCAGTAAAGTTTACAAAAGTTACTTCGACTTGCACTTCATTTATAGAATCGCATATTTTTGCACTCGTATATATTTACATATCCTCGGCATACTTGAATACGTAATTCGCGATTAATTCCAAAGTAGGAATGTACGCGGCGGAGCAATCGCCCAACTTTACAGCAGTTATTGCGTCTGGTAAAGAATCATCGCGTTCATTCGAAAAAAAGTATGCGAAAACATAAAACTGCTTATTTTTCTTTTTTATTAATTTGAATAATAAACGATCACGAAACACCCTTTGCAAGTTTTAATACGAGGCTTGTACATGTAGAAATTTCCAATATCCAAGTATAAAAATAGAAAATCAATAAATCCGGATAAAATGTGTTTCGAACAGGCGGAGATTCGAAAGTTTCTTAAAATTCTCTCTCGGTACACGCGTCACCTTCATTGGCTCTCACAAACGCTGGATGAAAGGCATAAAGGAGGGTAAAGGTGCAAATTGAAGCAATTAAATTCCACGCGCTCGTCGGTAATTTGTTTTCTCGCGTAATCTTTTTGTTAGAGTAGCAAAGAATTTTAACAAGTCAAGATTACCCAGGCTAATGGTACTTGACCTCCTTCAGTAGTTTAAAGAGAAGGAAATACCATTTTGAGGACAGGGTCAAATGTGTGCACAAAAGCCCCAGCCGAGTATATCAGTGTTATTCTCACCTGCATTCAAAAGGACTCAATCGCTCGTATAAAACTCTAGTTCCTCTTTAATAATAAAGAAACTAGCACATGCTGTGCTCGGCCAGTGAATAAACTGTAGTATGTAAAGACTGTGTGTGCCGCTAATTCTCACTGATGACACGTGTGCAACACTTTACTTAAAATAATTGCCAAGAGCACACAGCGCGTATATATATATATGTTCAATTACATTATTGAATATCTTTCTTGAAGATTATGGACATTGATAACCGGCCATTAAGTTACCTTTCGATGTACAGTGTGCAAATAAATCTTGTTCGAACCGAATCGATTTAGACTCTTTCTTCGTTTTTTTCTCGCTCTCGAGGAATACTATGTTCGAATGATATGTTCCAGCACGTGAGAAGCGCTCAAAATTGTTTGCATATAATTTGAAAAACTGCTGCTGATAACTTATCGTTGCGGAGTGACGTAAACACTTACCGAATGAAATAATAGTGCAAATAAAATGATTATTAATTGATCAACGTCAGCCTGTTTGATTGGGTGACAGTATTTTTTTAAAAAGGCAAAAAATAATCGAGGAATATGACCTTGTTATAAAATTCCGAGTAATTGTTTGAATGAAAACTTTAAGAAAAGCGATCGTCACAACTTGACGACTTCCAAGTTTGCATCGTTACGCGCAAAGAAAAAAATTTAAGTTATTACTTAACTAACATTTAATTTGAATTCATTTTTATTTTTCTTAAGAATTCCTTATACTTATATAACAAATGACAATTATCGTACAACTTGAAGTAAATAATAAAGGATGAAAAGACAAAGGAATCAAATGTAAATTTTAGAATTAATTTTTACTATAAGAATAAGTAATATTAGATAGACGACTTTTACTTCCTTTAATTAAAAGACTATGCGTTGAAATGAGAAAACAGTATTGATATACCAATGGCTAAATAAGAGTGTAGGTAAAAGTAAAGTTGCGGTAAGTTAAAGTCAACAGATGCGTGAAGGAAAACTATGCCTTAATTACGTAGATAATGCTATAAAAGAGTTTTAATAGTTCCTTGTTTACTATACTTTGACTAACTACGAGCTAACTTGTAATTATGAAAAAAATGAAAATACTTTTAATAAATAAAACTTCTACAAGTAATAAATTATGTATTTTTTCAGCTTGAAGAATACCTAAATTCTACCATTTTCCATTGCTTTAACTGCTGTAAGTTTAATTACAGGAAAATGAGCATATATAAATATTTAAATAGGTACAATATAAAAATAATAAAAAAAAATTATTTTGCAGAATTGAGCGTAAAAAGATCGCTGTATTTAACGATTACTTATTACGACTTTAACACTGTATTAACTTTTACATTCTTCGCATTTTATGAATAATTACCTTTTCATTACTTTGTACCGTGCATTTAGGCATACGATATATCATACCTTTAAGAACCTGAGCAGTAGTAAATGAGCGTATACTTAAAAAAATATGAAATTCAATTTTATTTAATTACAAAAATGAAGATTTCCTACTGCAAATCAGATAAAGGAAACTATCAAATTATTAATACCTATACTTTGAAAAGAATAAAAACATGTTCAATTGATGCTATACATGGGATCATATTAATAACAATAAAAAAAAATAATAAAAACAATAATCTTCATTGCAAGCCACGACAGACTGTTTATACACAAAATAAACACTGCTAATAGCTTATACGAAACACGTGTACGAAATAATGCCACAATTTGATTGTATCATTATGGATTATCCAATTAGCAACAAAATTTTGCATAAAGAGTAGTTTAAGGCGGACAGCGAGAAACCGGAGCAGCGAACAAATTGCCCGAGAGATCCGACAAAGTTACTCTAATAGCACGCGAAACAATTTAAAACTCCATAATACTTTTCATCATGAAGAGACGCGCCGATGCTCCATTATAGAGCGATTCCATAAAAAGAATGTGCTTATCGCGCTCAAGCGGAAGCTAACCCCAAAGCCACGAGCGACTACAGTCCGCATTTCCAAACGAATATAATTATCGAATCCAACTGAAAATCATCGCTCCCCTCGTAAATAAGGACTACCGACTTGTTGAATCGCGTAAATTCGATAATACAACTTCCTTGGAGCGCAGCGTGAAGCAGACCGCAAAACGCAAGCCCAACAACGTGCTCCGAAATGAATACCCTGCTAAAGCCGAGTTACAAGTCATCACGTGGCCAGTTGCAAAGCCACAAAACAAAACACAACGTAGACGGGAAAAGGAGGGAAGGCGATATTGAAACAAACGAGATACGCAAGTATATACAAGAAAAATATGGTTATAAAGAATTCACATATGAGAAAACTCACCTCCATAACGATGCGTCCGACGGGCTTGCCGTCGGCGGTCATGTCGAAGAAGACGCGGGGGAGGCCCATCTTCTTGGCGGCTTCAGAAGCTATGCTCCTAACCGAGCTCGCGAACGACGATGAGGTTGTGCTGCGACTCGTCCGGGCGGCGGCTGCCGAGTGATTCAAGCAGCTGAACCTGAAGGTCGAATCAATTGTCAGCCGCCGGCAGATCGATGCCAACGCCATTTTTCTCTATAGAGTCGCGCCGGTCGTGCGCGAGACGCTCTCTCTCTCTATCTATCTCGCTCTCGCACACGCGCGCACGCACACACACACACACACACAGGCACGCGCGCAGCCACACAGAGAGAGAGAGACGCACACCAGAGAAGAGAGAAATAAGATACCGTCCCAGAAAAAGACACCGAGAGACAGAGTATGGATAGGTTTTTTTGATAGTACGCCGCTAACCTGTTGGATTATATTCAACCGAATGGTCTTTTCAACCTCTGCGAAGCTTCGTTCGACGATGAATCGTGCGGAGCGACTGGGTTCCGGTGACTGAGCGAATCGAGGCTGCGCTGCGATAGACCGCGTGCAGAGCGCTTCTCTCTTCTCTCTCGTTATGCGTGTGCGAGTCTAGCGAGCACGTGTTTTTCCGGCCGGAGCTGCGAGCGAGTGGAAGCCCCACGTATGAGCGAGAGAGGTAGATTACGTAACGAGGAGACTTCCGCCGGCGTGGATTCACGATTGGTGGGATTTTGGGCGGAAAGGAGTAGCTGCGTCCTATTACGAGCCCAGCGCTTCGATGACCTGCCGCCAAATTTCGATTTTCAATCAGGCTTGTCTGTTCTTCTGCCTCTCGGTTAAATATTTTGCAGCGGTGTTTGTATCGATTGATCGAGAAAAACAAAAGACGGGGATTAGGCCCTACAACGAAAAAAGGAACAAATATACAAGAAAAATGCTTATTAGTTACTATATGAGATATCTATATATATATATATATATATATGAGTAAAAGGAACAAAAGTAAGGAATAATACATATATATATATATCTATATCTCATATATATATATATACATATAATAACGAATGTATTTTCTATGTTTTATATTTATTCCTTATATTTGTTCCTGTTCCTTTTTTCGTGCGTAGGGCCTTACGGGTTGATATTAAAGATTCATATGTACCTATAGGATGTAAGGGCAATTTGAAAGGATTTTGAATGTAAAAGCCAAATTAGATTGGTCATAAAATGTATAAAATTGATAGATTCTGAGAATTTTTTAATACTAATTTAATTAAAACCGATCAAAATTATAGGAAGTGTTTGTAGTTTTTCTACCAACTTAATTAAACATATTATTGGTACCCAAGTGGAAATCGTTTATACTAGTAAAAAATAAAAAAAGTTATAAAAAATTTATAACAGTTATAAATTATTATATACATTCCCCATTCCAGCCTTTATAGTTTTTTATTATCATTTATTATTTTTTTATATCAGTTATAATTTTTTTTGATATCTCGAAAAAGAGTGCCTAAAAAACGTTATAACTGATAATAACTATTATAAATTGAAATAATTTTTATCATCAGTTAGTATTAGTTATTAATTTTTCATAAAATGAAGAAAAAAAATAACTGATATCCCCGTCGAAATATATTATATAATTTTTCAATTAGATATTTTCTATAGGGAAGAGAAAACTCATGGAGACGACATACACGTCATATATATCCGGACTGGGTTACACATCTTTTATAAACTTTTATACACTTTTTTTGTATGACTACGTTTCAGAAATCGAACAAAATTATAACCCGCCATTATAAAAAAAAATAACCGATAATAAAAGTTAAAAGCCGATAATAAAAAATTATATCAGTTATAAACTTTTATACACATTCCCAATTCCAATCTTTATAAAGTATTATAAACTGTTATAAACTGATATAAACTGATATAAACTGATTTGCGCTAATTACAATTTCCGATTGGGTAGACAGAAATTTCTATCATGAATTATTTTCTGGTTTCATATAATAATTGGGTTGTATACTACGAAATAGAAAATAGTTCTACTTGGCCATACATAATTAATTTAGAACAAAAAGATGTACATATACTTTTATTATGAATTCGTTAAATATTCTATTATTTAAACTAGCACATGTCATTGATATCGTCCTTTACATTACGTATTATAATATTCTACTTTATACGTCAACCCAATATATATTAATAGCTAATGGTATACGTATGCACTGTTTGAAAGTAACATTGGTTAAAAAAAATGTAGTTTTCTACTCGTCATCGTGAAATTCATTTCTAAGTTCTTAAAAAATACATAGTTGAACATTAAGTGTTTTGTATAAAACGTTCTGTTGAATATTCATAATTTTTATGATTTTTGCGTTGTATGTATGCGGTAGTAATTTTAAAGCAAATATTCATTTTACATAAAAGATGTGTGTAGCTGAAATTGGCCTGTACAACTTTAAGGACACTTTATGCTAATAAACAGACTTTCACTTGCGTATATATTTTGTTACATATCTATAAGTAGTAATTTCAATTCCATTAGTTATTTTTAACAGATTTGACGTTAAATATTTATTATTGTAAACTAATGAAAATGGATTTCTAGGCTTTCATATAAATTGAAATGTATGTCATATAATGATAACATTGCCTCTTTGTAAATAAAACAATATATAATCTATAATCGACATATTACCATCGCATTCAAAAAGGTGAGCTCTCAGAATCGCGGAAGGTGACAAGTATACCAAACTTTCGTTCAAAAAGGTGATGTCTTGCAAATTTTTCTCATTGAAGCGATGCTTTTTAATTTTATTTCCGTACAAATTCTTTGAAAATGTTACATTCGAATGATTGCATTTTATATATAGTAATAAATGTAATACAAATTTTATAAATTTATATATCAACTTGTATTTGAAAAATTGATATAAACATTTTTCTCTTTATTTTTAAATAGCTTCAGTAAATGAATAACTTAGATTGTTTGAAGTGCTACTTATTTCTTGAGTTCAATACAAATTGATAAATGTATAAGAAAAAAGCTAACCAAGCCGAGCTTTTTTACGTCTTATTTCGGTCAACTAGTGTTGTATATAATATAGCGTCAATAGACCGGGATAAACGGAAACGCGCGAAATTCTCATTTGACTTGAGTTTATGAAATTGAGTTTCAATAAAAAAGAATATTCAAATATTATTTTGATAAATGTTTTATATAGAAAATTAAAGTACAAGTTGTGAGTTAAAGGTAATATTGTAGTATATGTCAAAGTTCAAGTTAAAACTTAAAACAATTACAAAATCAGTGATAACAATAGTACTATTTATAGGTACTATAAAAAAGGCTTAATTTTCATATTTAACTTTGGTTTGCATGTTTGACATTGCGAGATTATAAAAAATTCATTTTAAACAATGAAGATAATAAGAAAAGTATATCTATGATAACAATCAATCTCTATATTGTTCATCATAATAATTTTATGTATTTTATTATACAAGGCCAATTCATTCGTGCAATAGATGTAGAGTCGGTAAAGCAGAACGCTGCAACAGTGCAAATTAACAACTTATAATTAATTACACCAAAGTCATCATAATATTTATATATAATTCCAATTGCTCATTCTATTTAGAACCGTTTAATGTTTGTAAATATAAGTAATATTGTATTTAGTTACAGGCAACCGTGCTACGATAATCTCGCTGAAACATCGGATAATACAAACAACAGACTGATAGAGACCAGTGGCCGACATAGAAACGAATTCTGTAGTGTAGCGATTGACAAGCCGTAAGCGCGAAGCCGCGAACGCCGTGAACAGTGAACACCACTATCAAACAAAGTAGTCGCTTTGACCTCGGCGGTGTGCACTCTGCTTGCGTGTGTGTCACGTTGTATTGGAGAGCGAGATCGAGGTGTTACACGCGCTACCTATATGCGTTGGCGGCTCTCCTCGTCTTCCAGTCTATCTCGCCGCTAAAGGGGGAGTCTCAAAAACATGGCGCCGAAGTGAAGGACGCCGTTGCGTGTGTGTGTGTATGTGTGTCCGGCCCCCCGTGTATAGAAGCCCTGGGCTAAACTCGTGGACACATCGGCGGCAGTTTCTTCGCTGTCGCATCTCATAAGCAGCACTTTTATAGTGCCGCTCGCGCGTCGCCGAGTTGCACTCGCGTGACGGACTTTTACTCTATAAATCATGAGCAACATATCGCCCTTCGGGGGCGGCAAAAATCCACCCTGGGTCCGCAATGCAGGTGAGCCAGTGCTAACTAGACGGCGAATATGTGTTTGACGAAATCGAGAGAGATGTGAAGGAGAATGAACGGATGATGAGACCGTTAGCTCTCTTTTCGAGCATTGCCAAATGTCTGTCGCAATCTATCTCGCACTCTCTCTCTCTCTCTCTCTCTCTCTCTCTCTCTCTTACTCTAACCGCGCGTCTGCTGTGTGTATATCCGATATGCATGCCAATGTGTGTGAAAACTCTGCGGTTTTGAGGGAGAGAGATCATGTCAGAGGGGGTTATTTAGGACGGGAAAGGGTATATTTTTCGCTGGCCTCGATGTGTTTTGGCTAATGCATCTCGCGGCTTTTGCCCAGTCAGTCGCGATAGTTGGCGGAAACAAAAACACGTCTCGAGACGAATTTTTGCACACGCATGTGCTGCTGCTACTGCTACTGGGACAGAGTCTAAAATCTTTTAGCCACGTTTTGTTACTGCTTTTTTTTCTCTTCTACTTTGTCAGAGAAGCAAAGTTAGAATCTGAGAATAGAATGAAAATAGATTTCCAGTTTTGGGATTGGTTCGATAGTTTATTTTGTGTTAGCTGAGTAATTGAATTAGTATCGTAAGCTCTGATTGACATTTGGATATTGTTGAAAGTTATATCTGTCACAGTATCATGTATTTTAGTGAGTATTAGGCTTGGGCATAAAAATAATTTTTAATTAGCAAATTTTAATTAAAATGTTTAAACAGAGATCGGTGCCAGTTGTTCATTAACTGTGATAAAAATTGATAAAACCAAATTAAAATGCTAGAATGATTGGCATGAGTTGAAAGAAAAGTTATTTATAATACATACGATCAAACTCTGCTTTTCATTTAGTCACTAAAAATGCTTAGTTATAATGATTTTCTTTACAGTTCTTTATCCATAGCACATGACAATTGTTTAACCAGTTTTTAATCAAATATATCAATAAATAGACTAATTAAAAAACATTTTCATTGCTTTTCCATCGATGCATAATTCATCCCCATTAGTATAAATAACTGATAATGTTTTGAAAAAGAAATTTTAATAATAAATGTTACAAATAATGAATACTGACAAAACTCATTTGTTGTTTCTAAAGGCCAAGGAATTCAGAATATCCAGCAGCAAATGCTGGGTCAAGCAATGGGTGGTATGGGTGGTCAGCCAATGGTCCAGTATCAACAACCCAACCAACAAGTATATCAACAAAGCTTAGGATTACAGCAAGTTAGTTATTAAAAAATTAACAGTTATATAAGAAGATAAAATTAAGTATCTCAATTAAATTATATGATTATTTTTACAGCCAAATATAACCATGGCATCCATGGCAACATTAGGTTCTAATTTACCGTCTGGCATAGCTGGACAACTGTATCCTCAAGTTGCAACGGTTTCGTACCCAACACCACGTACACTTAATGCTAATGCTTTTACACAATCTGTAGCTGGAGTTGCCCAGCAAGTTCAGCAAAATGTGCCTCCTTCGTCAACAAAGCAAAGAGTATTTACGGGTACAGTTACCAAAGTCCATGACAATTTTGGATTTGTTGATGAAGATGTTTTTTTCCAAACTAGGTATTGCTTTCGTATACTATTTATTACAGTCTCGATTATTTTCTGAAAAAAATGTTTATGAACTTTAACATTTATGAATTTTTTAGTGCTTGCGTTAAAGGTTCAAATCCAGCAGTAGGTGATCGTGTTCTAGTTGAAGCATCGTTTAACCCTTCCATGCCATTTAAATGGAATGCAACGAGAATACAAGTACTTCCGATGGGTAATAATAACAGTTCTGCAAATGCACAACAAACTAATCATAGCAATCGACAGTCTCAGCCTACTCGAGCTTCGGGAACTTATAATGCTGTTCCACCTCCTACCGAAAATACAAATACCAGGTATTTATACAAATAATATGAATAGAATATTAAAATTTCAAAATTCATGCTTAATTTTTTAATTTCAAAATTTAATGGTCAAGTAATGATAGAAAAAAGGAGGTTGAAAAAATTGATCGTAGCGAACTAATTTTAAATGCTTATTTATTAGCCACGATTTGAATTATAACGAAGACTTGGTGTCCTCGTCTTTATCAAAGGCATATTCGTGATCAAATGCCTATTCTAAAATTGTTAATTGGCTTTATTGGGCTTTATTGTTTGCAAAAATCTCACAAAGAAGAATGTTAAAAAAAATTGATCGCAGCGAACTAATTTTAAACGCTTATTTTTAAGTAATATATAAATAGTGAATAAGTACTTATATGTAAAGTTGATTATTTTTTATTTTAATAGGTTTAATACAAGCAATACTACAGCATCTTCAGTAGCAAATCGAAATAAGGCTGGAAGAGTTAGAGAAAGATCTCCCCGTGATCGAAGAATTGATGATGAGGAAATTGAGCGAAAAAGACGTAGGGAAGAAAGAATCAGAGAAAGGGAAAAGAAAGAAGAACGCAGTCCATCGAGAACTAGGAGAAGTAAATCACCAAGACCACGTAGACGAACAAGAGTAGTTCCTCGATATATGGTACAAATACCAAAGATAGCTCTTGATTTGTAAGTATATTTTTATTAATAAATATTTATGTAGAAAAAAATTCTTTATTTTGCATGTAATATTTGTTGCTTACAGACCAGAAGCAGATGTTTTGGAAATCAAAAGGCGTTACCAAAATATGTACATTCCCAGTGACTTCTTTTCTACAAACTTCAGATGGGTAGATGCATTTCCTCCGCACATGCCATTCACTCTTAACAAGCCTTGTTCTTTTCATGTCATGCACAAAGATGTCGACTCATGTGTTGAAAATACAGCTGTATTGGAGCCTGCTGATGCAGATTATTTATTTTCAGCTAAAGTAAGATTCATTTATATATTTTGTTCTAATTTCTTCAATAGACGTAATTATTTTTTTTCTGTATTCAAGTAATTTAAATTTTGTACAATAACTAAACGAAATCCTTAGGTTATGCTTATCTCGATGCCTGCGATGGAGGAAATTTACAAGCGCTGCTGCGGCGTGACCGAGGATCGGGATAACGATAGGGATTACATTCATCCAACGCGTCTGATAAATTTTTTGGTTGGTTTACGTGGCAAAAATGAGACGATGGCTATCGGTGGTCCGTGGAGTCCATCATTGGATGGGCCAAATCCCGACAAAGATCCTTCCGTTCTTATCAAAACAGCCATCAGGACGTGTAAAGCTTTGACTGGAATCGATCTTTCAAACTGCACTCAATGGTATGAATTCCAAAAGATTCGCGAATCTTTACTTTTTAACTAACTTCGTAATGAACCAATGAGGTTAATGCACTATACACTGTAAATATTTAGACGTAGTTGATGATTATTTTTTCTTTTTCTGCGGAAGTTCTATATTCTAAAGTACAATTTAGAATACTTGAAACAAAGTTAATTTAAAAGTGTACGCGATATAGATGCTTTGCTTATTTCCAATACAGTACTATTTTTTGGTTAGAGAATTTTATTAAAAATAACTGTATTAGGTTAAGAGTTTAATGATGAAGTTAAAATAAATAATTCGGATTATTCAATCGATATTTTTTAAAGTTTAATTAAAATAGTAATTTATGATATATTATATCAAAAGCGGTACCAGTCATGATCCTTCACTGTACTTTTAGTATATTATAAAAGTACATAAGAAATATATATTTATCAGTAATTTATCAGTAGAATAGACACTTTAATGTTTCGATTATTTTTTTTAAAAAATTTAATTTTGAGATCTTTAATCAATATTAAATAATTATGAATTATTTTTAACGAGATCCTCTAATCAAAGGCTATTAGTGAAAACGCGTCAAAAAATTCTTAAAGTTTACAACGAGTTCTAACTCGCTATATAGGCTAAGAAAATAATGTAAGCTGAAGAGAACCTCAAAGGTATGTATATAATTGCGTATCTTGGCTCCGAGAGCGACCAACGAAGAGAGCAGCAAGAGGGTGTAAACATATTCTTTCTCGCTGTTTTTCATACTGCTTAAGATAATTTATAATACTCTTTATTTTTTGGTTACGCCGTCGGTTTCTGTGTATGTATGCTGCGCAGGTGGACCGTTTAACTGTTTTCCTTTTTTTTTGTTGCTGAAAAAGTTGTAGATATAGATTTTCTTGTTTTTCTCTTTGCTGACCAAAAAAGAGAGAGAGAGAGAGAGAGCGAGAGAGAAAGAATAGAACATGGGAGAAAAAGAAAGAGCGTGCGAAAGAAAAACAAACCGAAGCTTTTTTGCGCAAAGAAACGAGAGAGAAAGAAAGAATGCGATCGTAAACGGAAAAAAGAGCAGAGAGAATGAGAGAGAAAGAGAGAGAGAGAGAGAGAGAAAGAGAGAGAAAGAAAAGCAAGTGCAAGCACACAGGCAGGCATTAACCTCCAGAGTTGACGTTTGGGTATTGTTTTTTTTTCCTTGCGGCGCAGGTACCGCTTCCTGGAGCTCTACTACAGGCGGGCAGAGACGACACACAAGTCCGGCCGTGTGGTACCCTCTCGCGTTGAAACCGTCATACTATTTCTCCCAGATGTTTGGCGCTGCGTGCCGACCAGATTGGAATGGGACGGCCTGCATCTCAGCTACAAAAAGCAACTGGAGCGTAAGCTGCAGCGCGCAGCCGTCGTCGAGGTCGATCCGGATACAGCTGCCAATGACAATGCCGATGAAAGTGCCGCTGCTGTCGGCGCCGCAGATCAAAAGGCACTGCCCTTATCATCATCCCATATATATTTAATATTAATATATATATATACTGTCATATATATATGCATATTACCTTTTTTTACCTCTTGATTATTTCTACTGATCTTGTTGTTTACAATTAATCGTCCAGCTGTTTCCCATTTATCTTACTAAACTGATCTTTTTTTTTCATTTTGACTGCGTATGCTCAATGGTCTTCCAAGTTACTACGTAGACTCCAGAGAATCATTCGAGTTGGACTTGCACAGTAATAGAAATGATGTATATATAGTTGTAGATAGCTAATAGATTGTTCTATTTGTTTCATGTTTTTAAGGTACATCTGTGCTTCTCTCGATTACCTGCACTCATACTTGTAAATATTTGAATAGTCATGATAGATCAATGAGCATGTGCAGCAATATTCGAGCCACTGGCATAGTCTCATTAAGTTCAATTGGTAAACTGATATAAGCAACGCGAGCAAGCCTAGCTCGGGGAAGTGTGCAGCTGAGTCTCATTTTCCTTTCCAAACAAAATATATCCATCGTCAATTGAGAAATTACTTTTAAAAACTTTCATTTAATCTTCATTTTTAATATACTATTATTACTATTTGCTACTTACATTATGAGTATTTATGAATTTTTATCCATTAAAACCCACGTACCACACCGACACCAGAGCCAGGACACTATGAGAGTCTAGCAGTTTCTTGTATCGTGTTATAAAGGGCATCGTGAATCAAGATATTTGCCGTTGTTACGTTTATAACATAGAAATAGAGTAGTGCAAATGCAAGCGAATGAGAAGCCGAGTGGCAGGATGAGTGTACGATGTTGATAATGATGGGGATGTAGTATCATTTTGGATATAGGGGCTGCTTCAGTTTTGTAGAATTTTTACGTATGGTTTTGCTTGTATCTGTGCTAAAGAATATCTTTTATTTCAGGACGAGGCAGTGCCAGAGAAAAAGGACCCCACACATTATTCTGACCTGGATCCAAAAACTATGAATGTAAGATTCAAAAATGACTTTTTATTTCGTAAATTACCATTTACATTCATTCGTATGTTAAAATGAGGCAATTGTTTTAACAAATAAATCTCTTGAATCTTTGAAAGACAATTACGGTTTTAATTTCTCTGTTTTACGGACATTTTATCTTATACCGAAATTATACTAATTATTAATTTGTTTATTAACGAATGATTCGATTTAATAGGTGAATGACTTACGTCAAGAGTTGGTCGCACGCAATATGAACGCCAAGGGTTTAAAATCACAGCTTCAAGCAAGACTTATCAAGGCTATAAAGTCGGAACAGGCTAAAGAAGAAGGAAGACAAGATGAAGCAGAAGAAAACGACAAGGAAAGCATGCCATCTCCCAAAGAAGAACAGAAAGACGATAAACGATCTAAGGATAAAGATAATAAAGAGGTATCTGCAGTATCCAATAGAGATACAGTTTTTCTAGAAAAGCATTACATATAAAACAGTAATACATGACAATTATTTTAGCATGATGAGGATAAGAAGAAACTACATGAGAGAGAAAAGGCTCTTTTGGAAAAAAGGTATAACCTACCAGAGGCCTCGCAGATTATAGTTCATCCATCGAGAACCGCTAAAAGTGGTAAATTCGATTGTACAGTTATGTCACTTAGTGTTTTATTAGATTATAGGCCAGAAGATACAAAGGTAATGAAACGTACACGAATATTTTTTCCATAACTTAAGAAGAAATATAAAACAATTTAGAAAAAGTGAAAGTCGAATTTATAAACATAAATATAATTATATAATTTCAGGAACATTCGTTTGAGGTATCGTTATTTGCTGAACTTTTTAATGAAATGCTCATGCGTGACTTCGGGTTCCGAATATATCGCGCTTTATGTAATTTACCAGAAAAACCAAAGGAAAAGGAAGAGGATAAAAAGAAAGATAAAAAGGATGACAAGAAAAAAGAAGACGATAGGAAAAATAAGAAAGATGACAAGAGAGACGAAAAGAAAAATGATAGCAGTAAAGATAAAAAAGACGATAAAGATGCTAAGAGTAAAAATGACGATAAAGATAAAGATAAGAATGACGATGACGATGATGATGACGAAGAAGATTCTGACGTTAGTTTATAACATCTAAAACATTATTTATTACATCACTACTTCTATATTTAAAGAAAACCAATTTATCTTTTTACAGGATGATGACTCTTTGAAGGAAGGAAAAAGAGATAGAGAAAAGGATGGGAAAAAGAAGAAAACTAAATTGTATACTTTTGATCCATATCTTCTCTTATCCTTTGTGTATTTTGATCAAACGCATTGCGGATATATTTTTGATAAAGACATTGAAGAGTTAATTTATACTTTAGGATTAAACTTGTCTCGTGCACAGGTGCGAAAACTAGTTCAAAAAGTGGTCACGCGAGATTCATTACATTATCGCAAATTAACAGATAAGACTAAAGAAGAAGACGCTAAAGATTCTAAAAAGGATGATAGCGAGAAGATGGATGGAGTTTCTGCTAAAGCAGATAATGAAGAAGAAATTCTAAAATCTCTTGCCTTGGGTAAATATTTATAATATAATTTTAAATCAGCTGATATTAAAAAGTTGGATAGATTCGGATAAAATATTTTGAATCAAAAATAATGTGCTGCTTGAGAATGTTTAAGAATCTCTTCCGTTTAATATCAGTTTTATTAAATTTATGTTCAATAATGTAAAAAATATACATTATTTTTAATTATTATTCAACTTTTACTTAGGAAACAAGAAGTTACTACCAGTATTTGTTGGAAGCGGTCCTGCTTCGAAGAGGGCACGTCGTGAAAACTCTTCGACTGAAGAAGGAGAAGCGGAATCTGTGCCGGAAGGATTTATCATATTTAAAGGTTCTTTGTTAGATGTAGAAAAATTAGTTAGTCAATTAAGAAGATCGGAAAATGCCCGCATTGACACTGAAACGCGAATGATGGAAATCCAACATAAGTTAACTGATGTCTCTGAACAATCAACTACACAAAGCAATACTATTAAAGATCTTTCTGATGACTTAAAAATGTACAAAGATAGACTGAGAAATGCTGATGATGAACTTAAGAAAGTAACGGTAAGTTGCAAAAACTATTATGCTTCATTTATTCATTCCGACCATCACAATTTTAAAAAAATTTTAAACATAAGTGAGCCAGTACTCATTTTGTTAAAAGAAAATGAAAATTTAATCAAAGTCTCCATCTTCATATGAAATTAATAATTGCATTATAATAATGTATAATAAATTCTACTTTCAGACTGAATCGCATTCATATTTTACTTCTCTTAAAAGTATATATCGTATAGCATCTAAAAGTATACAAAGTGATACAAAGCGAGTTGAAATAGTAGAGATCCAAGATGAGAAGGGTAGTGCAGAAGTAAACGGGGCGCAAGTTGAGTGCAAGTCTAAAAGTGACACTCGATGGAGCGACAGCAAAGTCACAGTGAAGAAAGAGCCCCTAGAATGTGAAAAAGACAAAAAATGTGACAATAAAGCTCTTATAAAGAAGGAGCCGGTAGACGACGATAAAGCAAAAAAAAATAAATAGTCGTCTCTAATAGCTTGTATTTATTCGTTTATACTTTAAAGAAATGCACCAATATCTAACGACGTCCTAATCGCGCTGTTTTTAGTTAATTTTCATACGCGATTCATAATGAAAGTACCGAGGACAGTTTTATTTTTTCCGATCGATAAGCAATTGCTATCAGACTAAAAATTATTAAATTATATTGGATGATTCTGTTAAATATTAAAAAAGTAAGCAAGTTATTTGTTGAAATTGAATCATTAAAGGAACAGATGAAAGTGAAAATGTGCATGTATAAAGTATATTGTATTGTGCTTTAAAATTGTATTAATGTCTATAAAAAAATTATTATGAAATTTTATATTCTTTTCCAACGAAATATTAAAATAAAAGATTTATCCTAAAATGTTCTTGAATTTAAAAACTAATTATTAAGCAAACTTTTGAATAAATATTTTATCTTGAAAATTTGTATAAAAAACCATGATTGGTTTGATTCTTGTTTTCTAACGTTGGTAAAAAGAAATAACGATAGTTAGTAAAAAAGAAGAAAAAAGACTAAAAATAAATAAATACAGACGCAAGTTTCACTTTCCAATTGTAATTCAATTAAATTACGATCCCTTTTCCTTTATAAGTTAGACTGTACTACAGTTTGATCTATAGTCTTTTTTATTTATGTACTTGTAATGGAATTTAATTATTATATTCAGTGAACGTATCCTCACTTTTTCCAGTGCATTACAAATTATATAACTTTAATTGCTGCTTATTCAATATTTTCATAAAAATCTTTGTAAAATTGCAATGAAATTGATACCATATTGGGATTCAAAGCAAACAGTAAAACTGCATAATGCATTGTTTATATAATAGCGTGTCACTTGAAAATTAAAATACATTTTCACTAAAACATGAACCTTTTAGTTTTTCTTAATTAAATAGTTTACTTTTTCTTAATAAATAAAAAAAAACAATAATTATACGACAGGCGAAAAATTTATAGTAACTTTTAAATTTCAGTATAAGAAGATAAATGATGCTATGTTTCGGACATCATATTGATTAATTAATGAAAATTATTCACAGTGTACTTAAAATTAATATTTTTAAGTGAAAAGGATAAAAATGAAAAGTACGCATAATTAATTTTGTTACCAGCAAATATACTTTATTCACTGTTTTACGCAGTTTAGCCTCGAGACGATGCCAAATGGCATTACTATCATAAGTGCTACATCTTGAAATCCAAGATTAAATAGGACAATTTTTTCCATTTATTAATAGTTAGGGCGTAAGTTGAAACGGAGTACTTTGTTTTTAATATCACTGAACGGCTGGACGTCTCACAAATAAATTTTCGCATTAATTTGGCTTTACAAATTCAAGTCGAAGCAATATCGTAATATATTTCCAGGAAACTCTTTAAATTCAATTTATCTCATTACAAATTATTTGGAATACAATTTCTTTTTTAATTGATTTGAATATATTTCTTTTGGCATTATTAGTCCAAGCCTTAGTTAGTGAGTACATAGTAAACCAGTAAATAGTGTTTACAAAATTGCTGATACTTTCGAATACTCCAGTATTTTTGGCTCTTTATCTCTTATAAGTCTGATTTACGCGTTTCTCGCGCTAAAAATACAAAAATCAAATGATATTTTATTCACTACAAAAGCAATTTCAACAAATGTATATTTGATCTGTCTTAAGAATAATCATTTATTGTGTTTTGTAGCGCGAGAACTTAAGCTATATGATATTTTGCATTCAGCTAGTCCCACTAAAACTGCCTCTAACATTGTTATACTATCTTCGTACAAAATTCATTTTCAATTAACCAGTTTCCTTCGACCTCAGGCGATGGTTATAATCAAGCGGAATTATTTCTTCTCTTATGCGAAAACACTTCATTTTTCGATCATCCTCGGTAAATAGAAAGACTGTTATAAATTGAAATTTTCATAAAAAATTTAAATTATCAATAGCTGTAAGTAAGTAGTTGATCAATCAAAAAGCTGCTTTAATGTTATTGTCCCTACTTACTTATCATCACTGTTAAGTACTTTTGCATTTGATCTTTATCTTCACAAACTTAATTTATTGAGAATTTTGAGTGTTTAAATTTTTTTTCAGGGATAAATCAGTGTTTTTGCTTCAGGTGGATATTCGCAAAATTATAGCACCAATAACAATGCGAAGAAATAAATTAAGCATTTACAAACTAGAATTAAAGTAATGAAGCTCGAATCAAACTGTACAAACCCTGCAGCAAGTAATTTATTGTAACATATTTTCTCGCCTCAGAAATACTGTTGACTTAATTCTTTTTATATTGTTTAAGCAGTTAATTCGTTGATTCAATTAGAATGTTTCATTTAATCAAGAAAAGGCCAAAGTTAATAGGGTATAAATTAATAAGTTGTTAGAAACGTTTAAAATGGAAAAATAACTACTGTAAACATTAAACATAAATTTTGTTACTGTCTGTGCTTAAACAATACTAAAAGACATTGCACTTAAAATTATTGAATAGGAATCTGCGTCATCCAGCGAAATAATTAAAAATTCATCTAAAACAAAGTTTCTTATTATAATACGTATTTTAAACTAGTACACAAAGGCTCATATTTACAATATTCTCACTGCTAAACAAAAGATCACTCTATTAGGTCATTCGATGTGAATGCTACACAAAATGAAAAATGATAGAAGTAGTACGCGATTCTGTGTTGCAACTATATACATAAGATTCTCGCGAAAATGAAAATGTACACTGAACCGACTGAAACATATAGATATAAAGTACACGCCGAATTTTTGTTGGTATAAGGCAAAAACAATGATTCCTCGTTTAACAACACTCCTATGCTTTTACTTATATTCTTTACACTTTCCACCCAATTTTCAATAACGAAGACTTTCTATAATTGGTTCATTAAGTTTGATATAAAATTAAAAATTAAGCTTAAATTCAATTACAAATTTTTGATTCAACAGTATTTATTACTGTTAAGGATAATTACAAATTTGAAAATATTTAAATAACGGTTTTAATTTAAACCGTTAGCATCCGTTTCAATTAACTTTTCAGTTAAAGACATTAAAATATTTAAACAGTAATACATACTGTTAAATTAACTATAAAATACTATATTTTTCAACAAAAGTATAAATAATGTAGAAATCCAAATGCAAAAATTACAAAGTATTGCATAAAAATGACTTAATGATTCAATTAAAATCGTTACGCGCCAAAAAAAAATAGTTTTTCATGAAATAAATTTCCGCTATAGATTCTCTAGTGTGAGTGCTTATAAGAGGTTCTCCTCTACACACTTTGGCGTATCTCTAAACTTTTAAAATTTTTTGAGCAACTGCTAACTAGAATTTTTTTACGAACATAATTTAAAATTTTCACGTTATCAAAGGCACGACTATCACATTACAAAGATCAGAAAATATAATTTTTAAATCCAAGATCGTTAATCTACGAGGACATTAAATACCAATTACACTGAATTTTATAACACTTTCAACATTATAAATTTTCACCAATATCTACGCCAAAATCGTTTCTCGCGTAAAAACCTCTGATTGGCACTCACACGTTCCACTAAGAGAAACAAATTAGCTCAAATCACCCTCCATCCCCACTAAAACAAAAAAAAGAACCAATCCTCCAACACAAAAAAGAAAAACAAATTAATTCGGACAGATCTGGTTCAATCGATTCGCTTCTCAGTCCACGAAACGCGTCCCCCTTCTCAAAAATCACAAAACAAAATCAAAGGTACAAAAAAAGAACAGTAAAGGAGGGCCCTAGATAAGACAGGCTTAAAATTAAAGAACGTTAAATATCGAAAACAAAAAAGATCCGGCGCTGCTACGAGTTGTGCGCTCGTCCAGTCGCGGAGACGGCCCTGGCGGCCCTCGGTATGAGAGTCGGCGCCGCGAGTCTCCTGGGTGTAGGTATCGAGGACCTCGTCGTCGTCGATGCTGCCGCTGCTGCTGCTGCTGCTTGCGCCGCGCTGTTGTCGACCTCGATGGATTTGGTGCGCGTCGCGCGGTTCTTGGGCGAGTCCGGGGGTGACGACGAGGATTGTTGTTGGCCATTGGGCAAACGAAGTCCGCGCAAGCTGGACGGCCGATACTGAGGTGAATCCGAGGATGAGCGCCTCGAGGAGAGTTTGCAGCTACTGCTGCTGTTGCTACTGGTACTGCTCGAGGAGCTCAGCTCCGCGTGGCCCCCCGATGGCCTCTGGCTCGGGATCTGTTGATGCTGCTGGCTGTTCCACGAATCATTCCAGCTGAAAAGTACAGGAGAAAGGGGCTTTTAGTTGCTATTTGGGAGTTGCCGGGTTGAGAGGTGCTGCTGCAGTTGCTTGGACAACTGGATTTTCTATTTTGAACAAATGCTTGGGAGTTTTGAGAATAAAATTTAGTGGTCGTTTTTGTCCAAAGGAAATCCAGTTTTCGAGCATTGACGTGCAGACTAAGCCTAAGGTCAACAGATTTTCCTCACTTTTACTTTTAAACAGTCACATTTCTTAAATATTAACTTTTTGAGTTCTTATGAATCTGTGATACTGATATTGTTCTCAAGATCTGTGCACCATCTATAACATTTTTCTACAGTGAAAGATTGAAAGATTGAAACTCACCCCGCACGGCTAACCATCGCAGCATGAAACATTATTCAATTTGAATCCATTATATTTCAACAGAACTCACATTCTCAATAAAATCAAAATAAAACGAGCTACTTTCACTAATTCAAAAGCTACCTTGGACCTCATGCTCGGTATATTTAAATTTACAGTGATAAATTATAAAAGCCAGAATTTCGTTTACAAATAAGTCTGTCTGTAGTCGTATTATAGGTACACTCAATTAAAACGGACAGTTAACAAAAATGCAATCAATGATAAAACGATTATACCACAAAACAATAAACCAAATTTGTACAAGGAATAACTCTGTATGATAGATCAGGTACAGTAGAAAATTTATGCTTCTTTTTCTCTCTAAATTACGTTGACAGTAAGTAACAATATACTTATTTATACAGAGTATAATACTTTAATCAAATTTGAATGTAGTTGAAAAATATTTTCTTTTGATTTATCCGTATCGACATCGATACCTTGACATTACTGGATGAAATATTCACCCTTATAATCTTCGATCTCTCGCTAACAATTAATAACCATGTATATGTACAAAAATTAGTATACAAAGTCGACGAGCTTACTATAGTTACAAGTATATATAGAGTATAACAGTAATAATAACGACGATCCATGCATTATAAGATAATCAACGGAGAAATGAGAAGCGCAAAATGCACTACTAAGTAAACGAATAATAAGCGGAACAAATGGCTTGCAAGTGTTCCAGGTGCATGTAAATAAGGGCATTTAACGCGCAAAGTAGTACGTATCCCAATAGTAAGTCACACAGACTGACGCACTCTACCTTCCCGATCCTGAAGCTGTTTCATCGCGCCAGACGAGGGCCAGGGCAGCAACAACAATCAGGTCATGATACAATTGGTACATGTGCGATATAGATATATAGATCATGGATATGACGGGGAGATATATTTGTGTGTTTGTGTGTGTGTGTGTGTGTGTTGAACGATCATTGTGGTGATGTACAATGGAGAAGTTTCATCATATTTTCGTAGTTTATGTTAAAAGAATCACCTTTTTTCACCACTACGTGCGCGAAACATGCAATGCTTGTACTCCTTTCGGAGCGTGCGGGAAACAGTTTTAGCAAGTCCGAAACAAAATATTTCAAAACAAAAGCTCGCGCTCTTTTAAGATTGTAATAATTGTGTGTTACGCGCAGGAAAAACAGGCACTCAAAGTCGTGTTTCGCGCACAACGTGGTAAAAATAAAATTCGATACATGTCCGCGAGACAGGTGAACCTCGAACGGTCGGTTTCGCACAATATTATCGAAAAATTCACATTGATATACACGGCCGATAGACAATGAGTATATCTATAAAAACTATGTTAAAATGTATCTAAAAAATTCATACATCTACAGATTTTGAAATGATTACTTTTAGGACAAATTAAAAAAATACGTCCTAATTATTTTTTGATTCTATACCTATTTTGATAAAAAAAATTAATTTTTCTATGTTCCGCAACTTCTCCATATTGGTTGTTTAGTATATGATCGATGAGAAAGATTGTTGTCTGTTTTACCTTTATTGGGCAACGAACTTTTTAGTTTTTATATTGTGATTTTGAAAATGTAATGAAGCAAGAATATAGTTTGGTTTAATAACAATGTTTCTCACCACTTTAAAAATTAATTCTAACAAAGAACGGAATTATGAGTATCGGTTATTTGAACATGAGCAACAAATAAGTGGGCCAAATTCCATGATCAAGATAATGTTTATATATACGGAGAAAATAAAGTTAATAAACTAGTATGAATGAATAATTAACTAAGATGGGAATAATTATCTATCACATATCCATGTAAATGACTGTATGCTAAGTGCCAGTACAAAGTGTGACAAAAACCCGTTCCTCATAAAAATCACTATAGGAAACGCTTCATTTGTCGTACTTTGTAGTGCACATCGAGCATAAATAATGTTAATGAGGAAATGACAATGATTGATTATGATTAGTACGTGTAGGAAAAAAAAATTAATTGAATCCTTACCTAACGAGAGGCCCCATTCCGTTATCCTGAGGAAGTCCCTGTAATATCGACGGTCCTGCCGACACTGGTCGCAACTTAAAAAAATAAAAAAAAATAAATGTTTTCTACTCGTCTTAATTGACAACAATGTACAGTTATTCGTGAAAAGATTTGAGTCGCGATTATGGATATGCTTGATTTATCAGCATCAATCGTATCTGTAAAAATTATAGGTTCAATATCTTTATAAACATTGAATTTGAATATTTTCTCATTTTTAGAGTAGTAAATAAAAATAAAGTAAAATTGTATAGAAATCATAGTGATTTTTATATTCAACTGAAATCTTTTCAAGACGAGTGTTTGTGATAATTTTTGAACTGTTTAATATGTATATTCATGTATTTTATGTATTTCATGTATATAATGTAACAGAAGAATGTAATTAAAATACATCAACATTCGAGTGAATCATTCTCAACTAAAGACTAAATGCGTGCTTATAACGTTTAAACAATATATTTTTTCTAGCGTTATAAAAGTAACTTTTCTGATTGATTTTAATTGAAAGCACAAAAATTAAGTTCTTTTTATTATCTCTATAATTCATTCGCCAAATAATATCAAATATTGGTATCACAATAAGCAAGAATATGTTGAATTATTCAAGCATCACATCCACTTATCTTTCGATTTGTACAGTTATACAAGTTTATCTTACTGTTGCATAAAATTTCAAGTAATACTTTGAATGACACATTGAATAGTAATTGAAAGCTCATCACGAATTTTTCATCCAATCGCTATGACGGGTGCTATTGGAATTTTCGCTCAAAACTTTAAACAATAGTAGATAACGTCTATTCGTGAGAGAAATTGAACGAAACTTCTTTTTATCAAGCCGATATTTGTAACTAAACAGTTCAATACTGCTAAAGTTCGCATTTTTAGAAATCTAAACAAAGGCAATTACCTAATTAATTCTTTGTTTCATGAAACTATCCCTTTATGCAATTAACAATGGAATTTCATAACGTTCCTGTTTGTATTAAAAAATATTGCAACTATCGAACTTAATTTTATTTGTGATCACAATGAAATTAATATTATGCATAACATACGCCGCATTTAAAATATATTTTAGCCCTTCAGTTATACCATTAGAATACGAAATTTCTGTACCGCTATATATATATATTTAAAGTCATAGTTTACGGACAAGTTTTCTGTAATATCCCAAGTAAAACATGTTGCAAATCTGCTAGTCTTTCCGTATATCCAAATAGAATCTGTACAGTAGCGACTGAAGGGCCAATCACAAATCCCCATCGATATACACAACTGAATGCATGGAAGAAGAGGAAGAAGAAGAAGAAGAAGAAAAAGTTAAAAGCCTACCTTTTCCGTTTGCGTGGCCGCGTTCGATGTCTCTCTGGGCTCTCCTTTGCCGTTGAGCGTCGTCGAAGCGTCGCTCCCAATCTCCGCGCTGCTCTGAAACTTGGCTAGCTGTGACTGTAACAAAAGCGAGTTCCGATGATATAAACGTGGATAAGTACGGCTCTCTCGGTCTCGAGAGAGCTTCCTTGTCTACTTCGCGGTATCAAAGCAGAGGCGGAATCGATCATGAAAAATCATTGAACCGCGGTCAGGTATAATACACATATATATATATAGGTGTGTTTGTTCACCTGCAAGGACTGTATCGTGCGATCCTTATCGTCCACTTGGCCCTGCAAGAAGACCACCTGCCGACGCAAGTCGGCCAGCTCATCGGCGACGGCCTCTCTCCCGTCATTGGGAGACGTACTCGCGTCCGTCGTCGTGTTGCCGTCGTTCAGGTTGTAGAAGAGACCATTCTGTTTGTGCAGATACGTGACTTCATTAGTTTTTTTTTTTTTTCGCTTTATTTACCTGTTTCTCGCATTGATAATATATATTTTTACAGTTTTATCGTATTCTTTATTTCAATCTTGCTGAATTTTTAATCAAGAGATAGAAGTATGCAATCTTAAAAAATGAAAGTCTTTTGCAACGATATAACTGGACAATCAAAATTTATTACGTTCATACTGTAATTTTTTTAAACATATTTTTACTTTTACTGAAAAGAAGTAATTATATACTATAACAAAGCAATGAGCGGGTTTGGTTTTGTAGGAAGTGCATACTTAACATTTAAGTATACAAACATAGAAACTCATTTTAATACTTCCTACTTTTAATTTTGAGTTGACTTTTATATTTTATTCAATGCCAAAGGCAAGTAATACATACTATCGCGACAAGAGTAGAATTTGTAATTTATTATATCTACTCAATAATCAATGTCAATGATTGTTGTATCGCATGCACAAAAAGATTAGTTATGAGTATATACAAACCTTTAAAGTATTATCGAATGGGTTGAGAGTTTCCGACTGGAAGCATGGACAAAAACAAATGTTAGGCGCATGTTTAAAAATGTTATTTCTAAGACGACGCGCAGCGAAAAAAAATATATAATTGTTAATTCTTATCCCCAAGCTAGACATAATCAAAAGAAACGATCGCAAAACAAAATCCGTAATACGATTATCGGATAACATTAACAAATACACATTTTTTTCCACTTACAATACAAAGCGAACACTGTATGAAAAAATAGCGTTAAAATTAAAGAAAAGTATAAAAAATGAGACCTACCCTCGTCAAACCGTTCTCTCCTGACTGCAAATGCAACACCAAGATGGACGAAACAAAACAAATCATAACAAAGAAACAGAAAAAAGCGTGTTATTAAATAAAGCAGTGTGTTTCGAACGAATGAATGCGCCGAAGCAATCGTCTTTGAAAACAATTAAAAAAAATCACAGAATAAAAAGTAATTTTAAAACAAATAATCAGTGATTCAAAAATATATCCGAGGCAAAGTATAACATTATTGCATAATATATATATAACGATTTGCAAAGTATGTAAATGTAGTATGTGGCTAAAATACAACACGTTAAGCTATGATATAACGATAGACAGATAGTATAAGTCACCTCCTGAAGGACTCGTTTCAATTTCAGCAGCATCGTTTTGATGGAAACGATGTCCTGAAACATGTTGCTGTAATTTCCACGCTCCAGTCTAAGGCTTCCCTCATCGCCGGAATCCAAGCTCGGCGACTGTATCTAAATCGGCGAACAAAAGGAATTCGTCAGTCAAAAAATTTCATTCGAGCTTGAGCGAACAGTGCAGTGTGTGGGTATATATATATGTGCTTACATTTCTCGGTGGTCTGAGTGGACTGAAAACTTGACTTCTTCGCACGCTCTCGAGACTCCTAGGCGAGTCGGTGCTCGACCTGCTGTGCAGTAGCCTCGTCGTTCGGTTATTACTGAGTCTGCAACACAATAATTCAAATGGGGAACATTAGCTTCGATGGCATAGAATTTCGTCCGCGGCTACATCGTATTTTGCTCTTGTTACATGAGTCGTATATAACGAAATTACGGGTTGGAAAGTGTATATAGTTTGCGATGCTTAAAGAATAACGGTAAATGCCGAGTCAGTTTTTCATCCTTTTTTTTTGCATGGCTTCGAGTGCAATCTGGGCGATAAATTGTCTTTGATAAGATTCAGCTTATCTATACCATGAAATGTCGTTTTTTTCTGAAATAATTTATAGATTGATGAGATTTGTGAAACGTATATATCATATTACAGCGATCACAGAGATTAAGAGGGAATATTGCTATTTTTTAAAAATAATTTATTGCAATGATCAAATAAATTATTTGAATTTCAACACGATTTGTCAAGTCATCGCTTTAGAAATAAATCATTTATTTTAATTTCTTTAAGAAACAAAAGTGTGTAAAATAGAGAACATCCTTTTCTTTCCTTTCCTTCGAAATGGTATTCCGTAAGAAACTTATAAGACCTTAAATAATATAAAACAGAATAATTTTTTACGAGGAAAACTTAAGAGAGCACAGTTACGTGTAAATAAATAGTTAAAATCCGTTCTTCAGTTTGTCAAATCCTCGATATACCATATCTAATCAACAGGCTTAAAACTAGGCCAATTTCAAAATGCCATGTGTCGACGTTACATCCAAGTCAATCGTTAAAAAGAAAAAAATCGAAAATCCAACGAATCGCGGCCTACAAATCCTTTATTCGACCTTTGGGATTCCTGCAGCCTCGCTTTGGAGGCAGCAATGATATCGACCATCTTTGTCCGGACAGGCAGAGCCGAGGCTGGCTGTTGGTCCTGCTTGGGTTGTCTAGGCGGTGGCGAGCCATTGGTCGGCGTCGTGCACTCGGACGACAGACCCGAGTCTATACCATCCTCTGCCACGCGTCTCATCTCGGGCGGCGCTCGTGGACCCGAAGGCTGGACCGCAGCTGCTGCTGCCGCGGCAGACGCTCGCATGGGTATTCCGCTGCGACGTTTCGCGCCCTTCGCGGCATCGCTTCCAGCTGGTGGCGTCGTTGCCGCAGCCATTCCTTCGGCTTTCTTCTTCTCCGCTGCTCGATCTTTCTCTCTTGTGTACGGGAAAACGGGTTTATTGCTTTTTCATCGCTCCGAGCAGATGCTGGAATTTTAAGAATTTCTCCATGGCCCTTTGACATCTGCAGTCATTCTCTGTTAATGCACAACAGCTGAGGTTGTTGTTTGTTTTTTTTTTCTTCGCTTTTTGCTTCGTCGGACTGGTCGTTGACTCGCGAGCGCTCGGAAGCTTTTTGCTGCGCCCGGGATGTAGGTTGAACGTGTGTAGTGGTGACGCTAGGCGATAAGAAGTTGATCGGTACCGCTTGTGTAACTCTAATCTATATAAGCTCTTTGAATGCCTAGGACAGAGTGTTCTCGGTTTCTACGTTGTTAATGCCTCGATAGCTGTCGTGTACACATGTATACAATACGAAGCTACATAGCGATTACTGGAAATGACTTTTAGAAAAGGCAAATTGAACGAAATACGAGTGTGCAATTAGAAGCCGAAGCTGCGCTATACCGCTTTAATAATCTTTTTCGAAACGAATAAACTGGCAGCGGTGGTGAACAAAGTTGCGAGATCGTGGAAAAGCGTCCGCGGCCGCGAGCGTCCAAAACTTGCGCAAACCACCTTAAAGACGCAATGGTTAAGCCTCGGATAGCAATGCAGCGAGCCGCGCAAAGTCCCACGGCTGAAGGATCCACTCGAGCCAATCGTTGCACTGGTCGCGCTTGTCGGATAGCCCATTTATAGACGACGGGGCGCGTAATTAGTAATTCCTCGGTAAATTGAGATACACGCATGCAGTGTCACGAGCTACACGGTCTGCCCACCGTATCCGTCTGACTCATTTTTAATTGCGCGACTCTGTCTCTCCGTTGACATTAGCTGCACCTCCAGCTGCACCGTATATACAAGGCCGACGATAATAAAGCTGCAGTGGAGGGGTGCGGATACACCGAGTGACGTTGGTTTTAACTTGCCCCGTATATATTATACGAAAACGGAAGGTACGACCTCGTGGGAAGAAATCTATAATGCATTCAACCTACCTCGACTTATCTGCCCGACTGTATACCACGTGTCTCGTGTTCTAATGCCAGTTGCATGCATGTGCGCTGCACGCCGCAGAGCATGCGATATATATCTATTCGCTGTCACGCGCGATAATAGCGTACACGTGGTTGTGTGTGTGTGTGTGCAGTGTGTTTTTGTACGAGTATATTGGCGATAGCGCGCGAGGAGTATATTTTTGACAGTTTTTAAGTGCGCGCCTGATTATAGATGATCGGCTGCGCGTTTATTCTCGGCCCTGTATAGAGCGAGTTTTGTCGTGACAGCTGCTGCTGCTGCTGCCTCTGGACGGAATTAGATTGTTCTAAATATAAAGGACGCTGCTGTGATTGAGCGCAAGACTTTCCCCTCTTATTCTTTTTTCTTGTCGTCGTTTATCGGTGTAGATAAGAATGAATATCGTGTATAGAGCGTTATATTGAATTTGAATTTGAGAAGAGATGAAAGTTGGCTCGATGTATATACATATACTTTATGGTGTAAATGAAGAACACGTTTATTAACGCTGCTATTTTCATTTGCTTTTATGCTTTATTCTATTTAATTATTTTAGCGTATTTTAAGTATAATAAGTGTAACGCAATCATCCGCAAAAAGTCATGTGTGCAGTACTCCGATCCAATACAAAGCTCGCGAGCTACAAAAAATAGAATCACACGTATATCGGTATTATGCACCGCATATGCAGCATCTCTTTCCGATTGTGCAATTAAGTAATTTTAGAAGACACCCGCGCTCGAAGCTCATAAACATCATATGTATATACAATTCGACCTACGAAGCGAGCAACAAAAACATCAGCAGCTAAATCAGCACTTCTGCGTAAATATACACAAAAAGGGATGTGGTGCAATAGATGAAATTCCGCGAGCCATTGCGCGCAGCAACAAAAAGAGGCTTGAACGCGAAACCGCGAAGGTGTGCGCGCGCGAACCTTTATGGCGGCCCCCACGTCGAGCAAAAATCAATGGTGAACTAGACCAAGGTCAAGACAACTTTTTTATTTGCCACAATCGCAGCATTTCTCCAGCTGCGCTGCAACCGTACCGACGCGTGTATTGTATATACATGTGCAATCGTCAGCGAAAGTAAATATTTTGAAAGGACGAATTGTAAACCGAATCGAGTTTACGGTATTTAGCGAAAACTGTGTATCGCAGAGACGCGCAGCGAGCCGAACGACCAGTCGTCTGCAGAGAAAACAACACAGTCAGCTGTGTGGCGCGCGCAAAGTGTCAGCAAAGCTCGAAAAGACTACTCACCGTCCCTGCCTCTATCGACCTATAATATATATATGTATATATTGGGTAAATTGGGGTTAACCGCCTCTCCCGATTGCTGCACTAGTTCTGTCGTACACCTGCACTGATTTGATACACCCCGACATAATCCAGATATCTCGGTTCACCCACACCCACAAACACGCGCGCACACAGACACGTTACAACTACGGCGAACTCCTCGAAACACTGCCGCACGGACTGGCACTGGCGCGATTCGGTTGACGATATTCAAAGAAATCGATGCTGCAGCAGTTAGATCCTCCTCCCAAGGTCACAATTGCTCCCTCGAGCGCGGCTAATCCAACATCCCTGAGGAATGGATCGCGGCACCAGGTCTCGAGTGTCGTACAACGGCTCCTAGACACTATACGCGGAACAGTCGAAGTATACGACGACGAGGAAACGACACAAATGATAAAAACTGCGCGCGGAGCCAGGTACACACAGGCCTTAGGTTGCAGGCCGATCGGATCGATGCCTCTCGCGCACAACAGACACACACACCAGTGCACCGACAAGCCGCGCCAAGATAGGATAGGGATGCGCTGCTCTAAAACGACGACGATCCCACGTGCAGGGGCCAAGACCCGATTTCCTAGCTTCTTCAGAAAGACAGCGGGGGAAGAGCAGGTGGTGCGCACGCGAATCTACGACGACGACGACGACGACGACGACGACGACGACGAGGACGAGGATACTCTTTCTCTCTTTCTCTCTTGGCGAGATATTATACACGCAGAGACGACGGTACGACAGAAAGAGCGAGAGAGAGAGCGAGAGAGAGAGAGAATGTGCGCGAGGCGCAGGCGCGCGCGACCAGCGGCTGCGGCCTGCTATACGAGGTCTGAAACGCGTCGGCTCGATACGCGACGTCGACGACGCGGAATGGAGCGAGAGAGAGAGAGAGAGAGAGAGGCGAGTTATGCTTCGCGTGAGAGCCGCCATGTGTGTGCCCGTGTCTGCGGGTACGAACGTGCGGGAGTATAAAAATATGCCTGTGTGCAGCGCGGCGACCGCGTATACGTATATAGGAGGAGAGATCGAAAGAGACGACTGTACGTATAGACGAAGCGCTGCTCGTGGGACGATGAATCACGGATGCGTTGATGCGGACGAGGCGATGATATTATGGCTTGGATCGGGAAGAAAGGGGTCTTTTTTTTCTAAGTAGATAATGGCCAAGATGTGGGAGTTGGCGCGGAGGTATTTCTGTGTAGAATATCGTGTGCGCGGGTCACGATCGATTGGATGAGGATGGAGAGAGACAAAGAGAGAGAGAGAGAGAGAGAGAGAGGGGGTTGGTCTCGAGCGCGGGTAAGTGAGGGCTTGGTCGTATTCGCTGCCAAGGGGTTGCGAATGGGAGTACTGCGACTTACCGACCGAGCTCTCGCTCTCTCTCCCTCTCTCTACTCTGTCCCGCACTTTGGATAAACGATGCGCTCTGCGGGGGAGGAAGTTTTAGTTCAAAGGGTCGTCTTTGTGCAGTATAGTTTACAATGTGGGGCTTTATACATGCTACTACGCGCTTTACTTTACATTCTACAGGATATGAAAGTTAAATAACAAATGTAATGTATCATCATGTGGATATATCGTTTTTGATCAAAATTTAACCGTTTCGTGCACACCAGAAATGTTTTCTGCTTTTCTGGACAACGAACTGCGATTTGTTCGAATACTTACTTATCAGCAAGGATCGAATGTATTTGTATCAAAGGTATAGGAGTTGAAAAGGTTAAAAAACAAGTTATAAATTTACTTATTTTAATAATCGAACTATTTTATTAAATTAAGCAATTAAATGAAGACTGAATTTCGTGAATAAAAAATATATCTAACAATAAAAAATAATGTTTATTTTAATGTGATTATCTATAATAAAAAAGTAAGCCCTAGCTCGTGTATAAAATGTGCAATTTCAATTAAAAAGCCTCTCCCAGTACACAACACTGCAGTAAAAGAGATCATTACGGTATGAATGATGGGAGGAACAGAAGACGAGGACAAAATTTTACTGCTCTCTGCCGCGGCAGATGAGAGCACTTTTCTAAAGGGTTCACTGCTTATGTTCGGTTAGTTAAAGTATATCGAGTGCTTGGGATTAAGAGCTCAATTTATAAATAAATAACAGACTGCACTTGGATTAAATTTAGACCGGAATGCACCGCAAACTTCTTAAACTTCAACTGCTTTAAACTATATCTAGCAAATTTAGATCTTAAAAGTATTTAATTGCAGAGAGCAAAAGATAAAATTTTAGGATGAACGATCGAGTGCTTTTTTATCCTGTCCAATGTGAGAGATTAGGAGAGCGCCAAGACTCGTTAAAATTGCTGTGAATTCGGCTTGACAGGCCACCGTCATATATCCACTTAAACCTAAAAACGTCTTAAGTTATTAAGCAGGGCTCGTACGTAGCTTGGATTTTAACGAGAAACGGCCTACAAGCGATGAATCAATTTTTTCTCTTACTCCAAGACATTTACCCTCAAACTGAATCCTTCTATCGCACATTATGAAATTACCGTACATGAACACTTTCAAAAGTATTACAAAATGTAATCCATCGAGGCGCAGTCAGGCGCACACAAATCAGGCGTGTTTATACATACACAATGAACCATCGCAGCAGCAGGCATTGATCCCTCGATAACTCTCATCTCAACCCCTTAATTAATCACAAACCCCTGCAGCAGCGGGGAAGCCGCAATCACCGACATTAAAGAAAAACGCGTCCTGCACGTAATTCCCATGGCTTCGGCGCTGCACGTAAAACTTTGCAGACCGTGGCTGGGACTTTTACCCGGGCAAAAAAGTATCTGGACTCTAGCCAAGTGCGTCTGGGGATCAAGGGACTACAGGGTGAGGGGCTGATATTTCACCACTACGCCATGGGCACGGTCTAGACGCACCGGCCGCTAGTATAGAGGGGAGATTCGCAAGCGCCACCTTTATCGGGGATTCCGCTTTGGACTCGATTTTCTCTGCTGCGGCTGCGGACGCGGCTACCCAGTGCTCGCTGAATCGTTAATTTTGAAATGATCTCGTTTTGTCCTTTACTACGCGACGACGCGGCTTTTGCGAAGGGGTGGAATCTTTTCTGGCATGCGGGATTGAATTCTATACAGATTTGGAATGAATGTTGCATGGGTTTTTTTCGTTGGTCTATTGGAGAGTCGAGGATAGAGATTGGCATAATAGGTATACATGTAGTAGTAGAAACTAAAGTTAGACAGAAAGAAATGGTTTTGCCGCCATTACAGATTAGGAATACACAATGTACATCATAAATGATTCTTACTTTTGGAAAGATAAAAATGCAGCTACAAAAATAAAGTTCGTTAATCTAATTTAATCAAATTAAATTAACTAAAATCCTATTGTCAGTGAAACAGAATAAACATTTTTACGCCTCGTGTTGACGAAGAATATAGCTTAAGAGAAGGTGTAAATATCACGTGGGTATGTGTATAATTAGTCGAAAATCTGACTTGAAGTACTATCAATAGAACAGAATTTCGTCGTAACTGCGAGGAGAATAAGCGCATCGTTCAAGACCAACATCATTATAAGCTACGGCGAAGTTAGGAAAGGTTCAAAAGCCCAGCCGGCGTCTACCATAACCCACGGCCAGAATCACACGCGTATATATATTTAGCGTCTAGACGCAATTTCGCCGACGATCGAGCGAGAAGTGCTATCTCCGCATTCTGGAGATTCACGAAGAGTCTTTTCTCAGTGTCACGTGCGACTCCTTCTCTCCCTCCCTCCTTCTGTTCTTCCATTTCGCTGCTGGCAGAGAGCAACTGTAAACGAAGGAATTTTTTGGCTCCGAATCTAGCCGTATAAGGACCAACAGCTTTAGCTACACTAGATTCCGGAAGCTTACGTCGCAGTATAAAGTATATATATGGATGTAAATAAAAGTCGACCCCCGTCTTATATGATACTGCCAGACGCGCGCGCGCAGGGGATTTATTGGAGTTCTCGAGAACCTTTCCTACACTTTCGCGATGTGCTACAAGCCGCGGCACGGATTTTTTTCCTTGCTGACTCGGGTGTTTCGTGCGGCTCCTTCTTCGATGAATATTGTATACAGGCGGTCGATGCGTCGTTTTTCATACCTTTCTAGGTTTCGTATATTTTTAGAATGGTTTTTAGATATTGATAGGGCGGATGAAGGCAAGAAAGTTTGTGGTCGTGCTGGTAGTTGAAACTTTTTACGTATCGATCTCCCTAGACGTTTTGTACGCTGCTTTAGCTATGAGCTTTGTGCGACTATTATACAGCCAACAATGTCGCGAAAAATGAAGCATTAATCGTGTATTTTGTCGAATAGTTTTACCGTTATTTTTACTCTACACCAAAAAATTATATCTATTACGCACACACGAGAGTCGTGTTTGTTGGCAGTAATAATAAAGTCCAGTAGCCTCCAACTAAAAGCATCGATATATAACGAGATAAAAGATCGGCATAAATTACGCAACATTTGAATAACACTATATAGATATTCTATTCATAAGCTCCTTGCCCGCCTCCATAAACTCCAGCCAAATAAAAAACATTGTTTACGACTAGCACACGACTCACGAGCATAGAGCTTTAACGAGCTGAGCTTACGAGAGACCGGCTCGCAGGAGAACTCCCGCAGGAGTAGCACTGCCAAAAATCCGCGCGGCGCACGCGAGTGTCTGCAGACATTTGAATTCATCTCTCAACTCTCTTTCCCAATCCTTTCTTTTTTCTCCTTATTTCGCCTCCCTCGACTCCCAGACACTCGAGGCAGCTCCCTATTTGTTTTAAGATTCCTTTTTCTATTATACATCCGTCTGCCTGCTTTCCTCCTTCCTCTCACCCACCCACACACACACACACACACACACACACACAGACGCACACAGACAGACAGACTGGGCTATAGAAGAGGAGGTTTTTCGCTGCTGCAGTGCGGCTATCGGTCTCCTCTGATGCGGCATGCGCTCGATGCCAAAAACGCGAACGGAGAGACGGACAAAAAGAGGAAATAACGTTGAGAGCCAGTAAGAGAGAAAAACGCGATATCGCGGGACTGTATTACTACTCAAAGCTTTACGTGCTACCGAGTTTGGACGAATGTTTTATGCAAATTTACGGGAGTTGCGCGGGGATGAGGAGGGCTGCTAAATAATGGTTGTCTGGTGCGCGGCTCTCCAGTCGATATTATACGGAAATGGACGGAATTTCAATCGGGCGCACGCACGGCTTTGTATAGGGTTTGTGTATGTTTGTGTGCGCGAGGGACGGATAAATATTTGCGGTGGATTTCGGGAAAGCCCGAGGGCTCGTTAAATGCGAGACTTGCTTACGTATAGTTATACCAGCTCGTAAATAATGCGACGAATAAAGAGTTTTGTGTAGGGAAATATTGTTTTTGCGAAGATACTGTTGAATTTTTTGCCTTTTATGCTGCAGTATGAAAGGCTCTGTGTGTTTTGATACAGCGAAGACTTTTTTTTATAGAACTGGGAAATGACGGGATAGGAGAAATAACCGGGTTATGTATATATATGACTTAGTAAATGTTATGGAAGCATAAGTGACATGTTTGTGATTTTAGGGAATTAAGATGTATATTTTTAAGCGATGTGCTTTTAAAAGATGTTTGGACTATACGATTTGAATCTTAATTTAAATATGTATTTTACACGAGTGTAGATGGTGTGGGTGGATCGAAATTAATAAGCTTGACAGCCTGTAGGTTGAATAATATTGCGATATTTTAATTATCGTCGAATGGTATCGCGAATATATTAAAGAAATAATATACCAAATATATTATTTTAGAAAAAGTTTAATACTTCATATTTTTCTTCTGCCGTTTTTAAGAAATAAGTAAACTCATGAAGTTATAAAATTGAAACTGCATTATAAAAGTCAAATTCAAAAAAGAATCCAACATTATATTTTAAGGTATATATTATTATTATAGAAACACTAGAAACACAAATTATCTTTAAATGTTCATTATTTTTTCACCTCATGAATGTAATTGTACAGTAAAATTATTTAAATACAGCTTATTTTGTAAATAGCTGCATAAATCTCGGTACATATTTTAAAATTAAATTGCTCTGAGAACGGTGGTACACCATCTGGCAACTGCAGTAAGATCTATTAAATGATGTATTTTACGAGAGAAATATATAAATTTGCTGGGTAGTAAATTCGGAACAATGTATAGAAATCTATGACAAACAGTTACTACTTACTTCGCCTCTGTATAAATGGATATCCATAAGGTATAAATATAAACATTTTTCATACATTAATGTTAATTAGACATCAAGCGCTTTGCATAAATGATAAACCGCTATACCCATTAACTTAGTGCATTTAAGGTTTTTCCTTTTAATTGTAATAAAAAAACAGAAGCCCTATATTGTACCAAGAATAACAGCAAATTACTGCTCTAATGCAAACGTTATTACTTCAATGGCGAAACAATTCTCGAACGAACAAGTGTCCGTTAAAATAACACAACCCACTGGCCATTCCTGCGCAATTACCTTTCAACAAACAAAGGCCACTAAAATTCTTCAATACCGTTCATGAATTGACAACGCGAGCTCGAAACGAAAGCACCGACCGCGCATAGTCCAAGAAAACAAAAGTCGCTTCTCGATTATAGCCTCACCTACGCAGAGAAAGAGAGAGAGAGAGACCAAGCCCTGCACTTGTTAATTGAAAAACTGCGCGTGCACGCGATTGAAAAAGAAAAAAGAAAAAAGTAAAAACACGAAAATGTACTCGCGCGCACTTCCTAGCGCAGCAGTAGCAGCAACATCAGCTACAGCAGCTACACTCCTATGCACAATTTCGTAATTGCAGGACTTTTACGAGCGCGCGCGCTGCGCACAAGAGCCGTTGGCGCGTGAACGCGTAGTCACGCACCTGCGTTCTACACACACGCAGCAGATACGTATATATAGCTACAGGTTCGCGCGCGTTATCGTTAAAAAGGAAAGAGTACATAAGAGAGCTGATAGAGAGAGAGAGAGAGAGAGAGAGAGAGAGAGAGATAGAATATACATAGAAGAAGGTGGACACGTGTGCAGCTTGTAGAGGAGAGGTGCAGCGCGCAATATTCTTGAAGAGAGTGAGCGCGCACAGCCGAAGCGTGCAATCTTAGTGGCCGGTGCACCATTTAATCTGGAGCACGCCCCTGATTTAATTCAGTCGCGTGCAGCGGCGCCTACCTATATATACACACACACACACACACACCCGGTCTTGAGAAAGTCTCTCACTCGTTTGCGTATAACGCGTGGGTTTGCGTGTGCGAGAGGATGGAAATCATTGGCATTATGCATGGCTATGGTATAAGCGAGTGTGTGCGTGTGTGGAGGATCGATGGGGACTTGGAAATGGGATAAGACGTATGTAGCGGGAAACCTAGTTTCGTAATTGTTGGATGGATTGATCGGCGGGTTCAAGTGTTGCGAAGTTCGCGAATGTTTGCCGGTGAAATTATTATTAGGAGGGATTTTGGTGCAGGTGGAACTGACTTTCATTTTAAAAAAATGAGTTTATACGAAGCTTCGGATTTTCGTGGATTAAAAATGAAAACAAGCGAGCGCATCGAACCGTAAAGACGCATTGTTGAGAAGAATTTCATGGATATCGCGCAGAACGCGCAAAATAAAACGTTTTCTCTCGGCTAATCGATTTCAAAATAAAGACATTCCACGGACAGAAAAAGTCATCACGAGCTAAACTTTATATTCGACATTCTAAAAAGTCAGGCGCGATCAACCATGAGATTTTTCGTCCAATTACAATAAATTTCAATTTTTAAGCGGCAGAATCATGACTTCGTGGCCAAACAGCTACGGGTAAATACTAAAAGAAATATGGCATAATGAAGAAACGTATCAGTGTGGTAATGAACACTAAAGATATATATTCAATGCAAAACGAGCGGGAAAGTTGGAAATATATTCTCATTATGAAACTGTATACCGGAGTTTCTTTACATTTATATATATATATATATATATACATATATCGAGCTTACGAATTACATTGCGACTTAGCGGGTGTCTTTTTGTTGTATCAGCGGCTTTTTCTTGTGTAAATAAGATTTGCTAAGCGAGAATGTGGGACTTTAGTTTTCGATGGCGTTTACGTGAATGAACTTTCTACTTCGCTTGGAAACGGCCCCCTTTTTCGTAATTATAGCTCGCGCGAGGAAGTTATCCGCTGCATCGATAAAGAGTTAAGGTGTCGAATGATAATTTTATATTCGATTCGGGTCGTTGTAGCTCCGTTGCTTCCTTAAAATGCAGAAAAATAATTTATGTCTTGTCAAGAAATTCGTTAATAATAGCTACATAATTATAACAATGAATTTTTCTAATGTGCACTTTTCAATTTAAATAAAAATGATATCGATAAAATTAAATCTCAGCTATAATTTTATTCAACGATGCATGAAAAAATGAGCGATAATATTATTCGTACAAAAAGTAACATCGCAACGTGACTTTATTATATTTCGGGGGATAAGGAAATCATTTACGGTTTCTTCGATCTCGTCACAGATGATCGCGAAGGCACATTGGCGTGAAAAAGATCGTTGACCAGGGGCCTTTCGTATAATTTTACAGCCATCGGCACAAAACAGTCGAGCTGCTGCTTGTTTCTTTATTCTTTTTCGTTGTCGGTCTCTCGATACATAAAAACCTCTAATTCGAAGCTAAAAACGTCGCGGTCTAATTGTTCTTATGAAGAAAAATTCACAAAGATATACTCGTTTCGCGGGGAAAAAAAATCAATTTGCAAATTTCTATTGGACCGTGGCAATATTTACGATATGACTGAAACATCGCAGAAAGCGTGGCAGGCATTAAAGAAATTCAGAGCGAAGAAAGTGTTGTTATTGAAACTTGTTTGTATATGCTTCGATACATTCAATTTTTTGCCATGATTTTACATTGGCCTTTTCAAGCCAAATATTTTTAGTTCGAATATAATTATCAAAAATATGTTAATATATGGTTGTAGAATATATATGTGGCTATAAGGAAATGGCTCAAAGATTTCTACTTACTTTAAAGGTTTCAAAATGCATAATGGTAAAGATCATAGTATATATATATATATATATATATGTAGTTATGATCTCTTTGAATGCTTTAAAAAAATACTTTTGGACAAAGTACTCTTATTATATAAAATGAATGATTTTCTCAAATGCTCGATTGAATTGTACAATGCTGCAATCACGATGTGAGCAGAAAATTTATCAAGATGCATTATCCTGCAGACAATAAATAAAAGCAAAAATTGCTTATCCTCCAACTCAACGCAATCGGTTCAACCAAAACTCCTCTCGCAGCTAAAGAGAAGAGACTCACGATCCCCGTAGCGCGCAGCAGCAACAGCAGGATTATTATACCCTGTATAAACCTCGTCCATATCCCATCGCTCACCATCCGCAGCTGCAGCCTCTTTCTCAATACTCGTCCATCCGCGCATCGCCAAGAGCCCCGCAATCGACGATCGACAAGCCGTAATACGTTCAGCGCCGCGGCCGATCTATATCGTCTTGCAGCACCAAGGTACAACGAACCCCGGCCTCTCTCCTCTCTCTCTCTCTCTCTCTCTCGAGCGGTGAGTCAAAAGAATCCCGACTACCGACCGCAGCTCTCCGCAAAAATGGAAGAGAGCGCGACCAGCGACGCGACGTCTACATCTCTCTCTCTCGAGCCTCTCCGCACCGTTCCAGCTGCCTGCGCCTAGAGGGTCAGAGAGCGTGAATTCACGGTAAAACACGCTGCGCGCGGCTTTCGATTCGACGAGCGGGTGGGGGTCGACGTGTCGAAATATTTCCGAGAGCGAAAATCGCGCGCTGCCGCCGCTAATTACGTTTTGCGCTCGCGCCGGATGTTGCTTTTCTTGTGTTGTTGCCGCTGGGGTTTGTTAACGCCTGTCTACTAGCGCCTCTTATGGCTTTGCGCGCTCTCGTTTCATGTCGCATTGTGTGTCTCTCGTTCTCTGCGGCATTGTCTCTTGGCTTATATATGTATAGGTGCAAGAGTTTTGCCGAGATTGCGGCTCTATCGGTTGTGTGCAGTGGTGCACGGGTTGAGGTCGGGAAAAATCGACCCTTTAGTGCCGCGAGTCGATTGACCTTCGCGGGTTAATTCTATTATATTCTGATGATGCGATGAATCGTGCAGTAGATGAGAAGTCTAATCGAAGAAAGAATGAAAATTTTATCCTGCAGCAAATCAAAACTGTATATTTATCATACAAATAAAAATTTAAAAGATTTTACTATCTTATCTCTGAAAATATTTGGCTTAAACGATCATTTCCTTCAATTGTCTGCAGCAGAGAAAATGTATGTGAAAGTTGATGTTATATTCCTTGTTTGATAGAAAGTTGCAGAATCTTTCTTTCGGTGATTTTTTTCGCTTGTACGAATCTTTCGCATTTAACAAAAAACGGTGTAGAATCTTAAATACTCTTGCAGAGGTACGACGATTATTTTCCTTGTCTTAAACTTTATCAAATCTATATTTTTACAAGCAGTTTAACGTTAAATTGTCGATGCCAACTTTGTATATTAACAAAAAACAATTTGGGAAGTGATAAAACGATCATCGGTAAAGAGCTATAAATGTGTCAAGCACACGTGAGCATTGAGCTTCGCTCGAAAGTGATCGAATCGCCTGTTTCTTCGAAAGCTCGGCGGCACACAATGCATCACAATCAGAGCGTTACTCGTTAGCGATATAACGAGCAAGGAAAAGTATTCTTCACGGAGAGCGTACGAGAATTTTCCTACAACTCGCGAAAGACTGCATCGCACGAAATTCATAATTTTCTCCACTTAAACTATCATAGCAAACCCTAGCGTTCGCTTGAGTTTTCTCGAAACGGACTCCTTTAGCGTCTAAAAGATTGATCGCGGCGGCGCCAGTTTACATCCGATACCGAAGGCGCGCACACTCCATAAAATTGCATCAATAAAATACTGCGATTAACGTAAATACCGCAGGGATAGCAGTCGATTTTCTCGAATATTTCTATACCGCTCCACGTGCACCGCTGCGATAATTATACAATTATCCGCGTACCTATATATATATATCATATATTCACGGGAGATACGCAATCGGACGATTTTCTTTTTTTTTTGTTCGCGAAAAGTCTCAGATCTACGTCGTAATAAATGTTCCGCCAATTAGAAAACCAGTCGTTGAAATACACACAAGATATCGCGTACAACTTTCTCTCCCCCACGCGATCACGATATTTTTCAAAACCAACGCCAACGGACTTCCTTGAATCGCCAAAACTAAAAGAATAAAGGAAAAAAAGAATGGAAAAGCCTTCGGAGCAGTAATAAAATATAGCGGCACAAGGCCACTGGCGCAAGCGTCTTACGAAAAACTGAATCGACCGCGGTTAATCTCAGGTGTAATGGACCCGAAGAGGTACACATCGCACACACAGTCATACACACACACACACACACACACACTGTATCTGGAAATTATGCAGGCTGCGTAATCGCTAACGAGTCAAGGTTGAGATACTAAACCGGTTGGCGACGACTCGCTCGCGACTATATACATCGCATCCGCGATCGCTGCACACGCGAGTTACTACAGTCCAGAGCCTATATATATGCACGCAGCACATGTGTTGAGAGCCATGTGTGTTACGGCGGGAGACGCGCGCAGACAACGCGGCTAAGAGCTCTAATCGGATGAACTTTTGCGGGGTGTTGAGTAACTGCTGTTGCTGCTGCTGCTGCTGCTGAGCTGCGGGCTTGATTAATGATTGCAAATGCTGATTGACGGCTGTGAGCGTGGGTTTGTTCTTTTGTCGCTGACGTTTACGTGTCGATTTTCGATCGCGAGTCTGTCTCTGGTTGACGAAGGAATGTGTTTGGTTTTTACGAACAAAGCCTTTGCTTAGTACACGATTTGACCATCTCTCGTTCGTTGAATTGTGGATTAGAAACATCGGTTTATAGGTGCAACATGTGTCTTTTCCTTTGATTCGTTAGTTTGTACTTTCGTTGCCTCCTTATGTCTGTATACTATTTTGTAAAGTAGCACGAAATGGAATTTCATTTGCACGCATATTAATTCGTCCCGAGGAGCAATATATATAGTGTATATAAGCAGCTTTCTATTTACCTTTTTCTTAACTACCGCCTGTGTGTATAAAATCGATATTATTCATGATAAAATAATCAAATAATTAGCATTCGCAATGGATACGCTATCTTGTAATTAATAGATAAAGTAATAATATATTATACCGCTACTGGTTATGAGCAACCATTTCAAGTAATTCTATTTGAGCTGCGATTAGTCAGGAATTATAGACATTCATCGATCGCACACTATTTTCATCTTACATACACTATGTTTATCTGCATAAAGAAAAAGAAATTTCCCGATCGCAAAAGCTCAGCCATTTGCAAGTCTGTACATGTATTAGTTATCGATAAACATTAAGCGATCAAACGTAAGCAACCGCATGCGGCACACGTAACACTTTTGGTGAATCAAAACCGCGACAAAGCAGCAGCGACAGCAGCGGCAGCAGCGGGAAAGAAACGTGCCTCGAAACGACAATCGTGACGACGATACGCCTGCAGAGAGACGAGAGGTCTGGAGGTTCGGCGTGCGTGCGCACAAGCTGAAAATTCTCTCTTCAATTTAAAAAGCGCGTGTCGAATGAAAAGCAACAAGGCGTGTACGGCTCAAAAGGTAGAAAGAAAAAAGAACGAAAGAAAAGAAAGCCTTGACCACCTCTACGGTATTTCGCTTTTTACCCTGCGTGTGTCCCTCGTGTGTGCTGCACGAATTTCGAGAGCGAAGAAATCGAGTGTATATTCTCTTTCATCGATCTTGCGGACGCGTTACGTTCTTGAAAAGTAATCGGTGCGAGAGCTGATGCGAGGTTTCTTTTTAAGCCGATCGCATTGGCGCGATTAAGCCTTTCGCCCAGTTATCCGCCTGCTTATGCGCTAATTCGTGTAAAAAGCTGGTATGTGCGGAGATATATACTTATAAATGAAAGCGACAATGAGTTACGAGCAAAAAATTAAAATGCATGAAATAGTATGACGCTTAAATCATTTTGACGAGCAGCAAACAAAATATAAAATATGAAGATTACTCGATAGTATAAGAGACATGCAGATCCATTGTTCGAAATGAAAATGTTTATACGTTAAGTCTGGGTATTAGAGCTGCTGATAAATGGTTTATAATTTACACGGTAAAAAGTCAATTTGCTCGTACAGAACAATGAGCTCGAGAGCCTTAGTAAAATTAATTTTTTTATCGTGTATATTGTGTATGTACATTTGGTATACATTTGGTCAATAATGAACATATAGTATAGGTATTACGCTAAACGTTTCAAACATTATTTATTTAATATCATTGAAATACAATAATTTGATAAAATAAATAAATTATGTAATTATAAATATTTTGAGCAATATATAATATTTCACTTTTGTTATCCATGAGCGGATCTACAATACTCCTAACATACACATTACACGCGCATCATAATTGCATCAATTACATCTTCAATATGCACTGATTACAATGTAATATTCACAGTTGAAAATTCGTAGTATATATTACCTATATGCGTGAATCAACATAAATCTTACATTAACTATTCAACAATAATTTTGTGTAAAAATTCTTCAAGCCTTTATATCCACTAAATAAAAGTAGAGAAAAACCGTTAACGAAAGTCATCAACATATATACGAAAAGAATATATAGTTTTAATTGAACGTACATATCGCGATACGGAAAAAAGTTGGTGTACCTATTTGTTTATATTAAAATAGTTGTAGAGAAATTTCTGAAGATTTTGGAATAATGCTATTATTGTTACTCTATATATCCGTATAAAACTCTTTTCCGCACTCTTCTACAGTTTATAATATCCGCTTATCAAAAGGTTCCATATAAATTTTGTACGCGTCTTAGCAAAGTTACCTATTCGACTGCTCGTACACCAAGATTTATCCGCGCAACCCAAAATTTTTACACAAAACTTACAACGAAACGTAAAGGGGGAGCAATTAAATTTTCAACCATGTATACTTCCGGATCTAAACCCATACACATACGATATACAAATATACGCGAGAGATCGTCAGGAATGATACAAAAACATAACATAGTTTCGTCTTAAAATTGTGTTGATTAGTTATGACTATTTACCCATTGGCGGTGGACTGAGCGGCAGTAGCAGTAGTCGGTGACGTGACATTGCAGACGCCGCCGCCCGCTTTTCCAGTGGACGATTTCCTCGCCTCCGCGAGCTCCTCGCTCTTCCTCATCGGCCTCACCATTCGTCCTCTCTCTCTCTCTTATGTACTCCGACTTTTCTCTCCCTCTCTCTCTCCCTCTCTTTCTCTCTCTTTCTTATTATCCACTATAATTAATCGCTGACTGCTGTTGAAGAGATCTTCGCTGTGCAGTGCAGACTTGCAGCTCTTCTCTCGGGTACCGCAGGAAAAACACGTGTGTCGCGCACTTGTTTTTTGTTTTTTTCTTTTTGTTTTTTTTTTTTTTTTTTTTATTTAATTCTCTCGCAATCGTCAAGACGTCACACTTCACACGGTTGACAATGTGACTTCATTGGAAGCCTTCAAATGGAAGAAAATACATTTCCTTTCTCTCGCTACGTTCTATTATTACACTTTTTCTTTGCACTTTTTACTTCTTAGGTCCGTTCTAGTAACAATTACATTATTATTATTATTATTATTTGTTTTTTTTTTTGTTTTTTACCTTTTTGGTTTTGCTTATAACGCAAGAGAGTATACATATAATTTTTGACGCATATACGATAGGTATAAATTTGTTGTAATCTATAGTGTATAAGTTTCTTCTTTTTTTTTTGGTCTACGTGTAAAATCGGTGCGGAAGTCACTTTATCACGACGGGTTTTGTATTATCGAGGAACGTATACTGCGCAAAATTTGTTATTAGTCTAAAACTTTATCGAGGACGAATAATTGGCGGTTTTTTTTTACCCTTATATCATTATACAAAAACGAATACGGGAAGAACTATTTTGTTTGCTCGAAGACTATCGTATTATAGTATTTAGTTTTACGTATCAAGTATGTATATTATACTTTGCAAATTGTATAATGGGCGGGAAAGATCGACTCCGTTTAATTAGATAACTTTGAAAACGTAGTTTTTTTTTCTTATCAGAATTGTTATTGACATAAGGTTATTTTACGTCTGACGTTGCAGTACCACGTAACCGAACACTGGGGGTTAAACATTTAAATTTATAATTTTATTTTATTAGAAAAATAAACTGGGTCAAGAAGTACCTTGACAGTTAAAAAAAATACATTAATTATTTAAACTGCAGAATAATGCGCTACTCGTGTTTTTAAAGCGTATCCAAATCGAGTATTTATAAATATAATCGTAGCCACCAAAGAGTACCGTATAAAAAGTCTATCGAGTAGTTTGTTTTTGCGCAACATTTTTATTCTGGAAATTATAAAAAATATTCTACAGTTCATAAAGTTTCTATATATTTCAATACTTATATTCGTTTAATATGAAAACATTTTAAAAACTTATGATTTATTAGTTTTTTGTAGGTAAGCAATGTATATTTTTATACATTTCTCTAGTTTAAATACTAATGTATTTTTTTCAACTGACAAAATATTTGAAAATCTTCTTGAGACATTTTATTTTTCTAATAAATTAAAGTTGTAAATTTGATTGTTTTACCCCTAGTAATCCCGTCACATGGGGCTGTGACGTCAGACATGAAAGAACCTGATTCACATTGGACGAGACACGTATAAGATAAAAACGACTCTTTTTTTTGTAATTTTTGTTTTCTCTTGTACTGCACGTAAATATAACAGATACAAATCACACGTACAATTACATTAAGTTTGAATCATTGATATTTGGTTGTCCAATCGCTTTATATCCAACGAAAATTAAATTCGTTTTGCCGATCCGATTTCCACGTCTCTTAAGATTACAATATGTTTGAATGCAAAGCTTCTGAAATGCTTGAAGATCTTTAAAGTAGAAAAAAGAATGTAAATTACAGCTCTTTATAGTCGTATTCGGAATGTCATGGCATTATTGCTTGATTCCATACTTTCAGGGCGCGCGGCACTATAAATAAATACAACCAAAATCGACTCTGCTAGAAAAGTTAGTAATATCGTCTGTGCTAATGGTATAGGAAACAATTAACAACCACCTTTAAAAGAAGACAACAAAGGATAACAAAGTCGTTGCACACGCCCCGAAAGATACAGTATAATTCCTCTCTCGATATCATCGCGTCGCTTCGGGCTAAATAAACAAAATCTATCATCTACACGGCGCAACCGACTTTCTAAAAAAAAAAAATAAATAAAAAAGCCGCGCGAATAGTTTTGCGCGCGAGTCCTTGCCACACGCGGCGCGCGAGTTACTTCTCGCGACTCGCGGTTCACTGCGCTCAAAGAGCCAAGTCCGGAAACGGACGCGCAAAGATGGCAGGAAAAAAAAAGGGAAGAGCACAGAAGTAGGATATATCCCGCGGCGCGCAGACGAAGAAGAAGAAAAGTTGCTCTCTCTCTCTCCCTTTCGCCCTTCCGAATCCTATTTTCGGTAAGTGATCCGAAATAGGACGCGGACGCCGCAGTAATTTTGGAGCGAGCGTGCATTCACTCTTGCCCCTTTCTCTCTCCCCGTGTGTCTGCCTCGAGAATGTTAGGTTTTTTGTGTTTTTGCAGGCTGCGAGAGAGACCTTGCGGCGTGTTCATTTTCGTTCGGTTTCGGACTAATTCAGCGGGGGAAGAAGTGCGTGTGACGTATAATATCGTAGCCGGCGCCGCCGCCGCCGCCGCCACCTCGGTTTTATATCGGCGATTTGTGTGCGAGCGGCTAGTTAGGGAATGTCAGCTGGTAGTAGTCCCCACCCTGTTCGTCCTCGTCGACGATTTGCGCTCGCTTTACTAGCGCGCTAGAACACAAAATAACCCATCACGGTCAATCTTTTTCTTTCCTTCTTCTCTCTGGTCATTATTGTTCATTTTTATTATTTTCTTTTTTTTTCTTTTTTGATATTCTGGCTTGTACGATATTCTATTGAGTTTAATTGATTGCACTATTTTTGTTTGGCTGTGAGACTTCATATTTGCTACTTCTTTTGGTCTGATCCGATATATATTTTTTATACTTTTTTTCTCGACTCACTTCTGCAAACGCAACGTGTCATACATGACAAAGCTCGCTTGGTCTTGCCTATTGAGTTGAAGGGAGCCTATAATCGATAAAGTTACTTTTGTAATGGTTGAATAATTTTTAGATTTATGGGGTTTTTTTTATATATTCAATGTACAATGTAAGTTCAACAGATCGAGTAATAGAATTATTGATCAAGTATACTGAAACGATCGTAAATGCATATTAAAAAAATTAATAAATAATGATATTGTTTGTAGCCGGACTCGATCTGTCAAAAATTATAATATATTCTTGAAATTGAATAGAAGCGAAGGGAAAAATTGAATAGCTGTATGATATTGGAGTAAAATATTTTGTGTAACAAAGTAACCAGTTAAAAAGCTTTATATGTATATTTTTAAGCAAATTAAAAAAAAATATGTACAAAAATTAATGGAATTTAAAAAATCCGACCATAGGCTCAACTTCAAATTGGATCATTCTAATTCAAGTATAATATCTAAAGAATATAAATCACGTTTCTAATCTGTATAAAAATAGAATTTAAAAAACCGTCATATATATAAATTGATAAGATAAAAGATGCAATCACCGACAAAATTAATATAAAACAATGAATCATACGTATATTTTTTCTACAGTATACTTGTTCTACGTGTTTTGTGTCACATTTCACTTGGAAATATTTAGAAAGTGTCGGCAAGAACATCTTTTAACTACGTCGTAAAAATGTAATGTGCATTTAACATACTATCAAATTGAAAAATGCATTTTATTTACAAAAATGTTTTAAACTAAAAATTTGATAAAAAGATGATGGATGATTTATTTTATATATTGTAAGTAACAAATATTAGTAATAAATTTCTATTTAAAAGAATTTTCTAATATATCACAATATTTTAGATTAATTTATCTTGTTATCTGTATAATTAAATCACCGTACTTATTGTAAAAGAAAATGATAAAATAACGGCGTAAAAATATTAAATTAAGACGAAAATATGTTTCTATAATCAGATGCGTGATTTACATTCATAATTTATTAACATATAATTATCTAACCATATCTGTCACGGATTGGTTTGAACGTTGGACAAATCTGAATGTAAAGAAGAGAGAAAAAAACTGCTGGAATTTTGCAAGGGGAGGAAGGGGGCAATTACAATTACCTACTAAAATATAGAGAAAGTAACACAACTTTTCTGGGACGTCTTTCGCAACAAAATAAACAAAACTATCATGCGTTATAAATCGAAACAGGTAACATAAGAAAAAAAAAACAGAAAAAAAAAACAAAGCATGACTGCGGGAAAACAATGATAAGTAGATGAGTCAAGCGATATTCTTAATGAAATATTTTTGATGGTAGACGATAATGATACGCAACACGATAGTACATGTATATATTGATTTTGCAATGTTTCCCAGCTACCATCAGCGTCATTTTCATAATGTATATGCTGTTCGTATATGACTCTCTGCTTTATAAACAAAACGCAAATTCTCTATCGCGGCGTATGCGCGAGTTGGTTTGCATGTCAAGAACGTCAAAACTGTCAATGAATTGTTTTTGAATTATTATCTATCTTCCTTTATTTCGCCTAACGTTCGTGTATGTACTAAAATAAAGCTTCTTCGTTTATTTTTAATGGTCTAATATTCATATCTGAACTTTTTGGGAAATCAATGTTTATGAGTCCTAAAGCAAGGATACAAATATTTTTACGACCGCTTGTAAAACATTATAATTGCTACGAAGTTTTATACTTTCATGCCGCTTATCGACGTTGCAAATTATTAAGTTAAACATTGCACTATCTATAAAACATTTAGTCTGCATCTCCAAAAGTATTTTTATTCTACTTTAGAAGAAAACTGCAGCTCCTTGAACTTTTTACAATTAATCTTTGCAAATACAAAAAATCCAATTTAACCTGCACTAAAAATAGTATGCAATATTCCTTTTACAGAGAGAAAAACTTTGACATTCTTGACACAACATAAACCAACTGCAAAACGCAAACCTTCGGTCAGCGTATAGGATTTTTCAAAAAATCCATTCGCATCCCCCCCTGCATGAGCAAAGTACATATAACCGTCGTCAGCTGCTCGGTGCAGTCAACCACAGCTGAAGCTGCACAGAGCAGAGATATTATCTCCTGCAGTCCTAGGACTCAGTGCACTGCACACATTACTCGATGGGATAATACAACACTTGGCGCAACAAACCCGAGACGCATCACCTCGACGGTCGTACGCACGTAAACGCACAAACGACAACCGCACGGCTCGACCGAAAGAAATCCCCGCGTCTCGCGTGAACCACAAAACAGATAAACAAGAACAATATTGCGATCGAGTTCCGGTGTGTTAGTAAAAAGGTGCCGGTCGAGACGCGGACTACGTCAGAAGGAGATCCGCACGACGCGACGGTGCGATGCCGACTGGCAGTTCGCTTGGACGCCGCGGGGACGCGCGCAGGCAGCCGCCTATTCTGTACATATATACTGTACGTGCAGGCTCTCTTTACTCGGCTCGACCACCGGCTGCAATACGCGCCGCTCTACGACGGTTGCCTATTCCGCTGCGTACTACATAATGCAAAATGCGTGTACTGCCCTTTCTCCACTATGGGATTTCGGCTCGCTGCTGTGGGGAGATCGCTGGACCGCTGTTGCTGCTGCTGCTGCCGGGGGATGATGGGATTTCGGATGTACATCTGTTCAATTTTGTAAATTGCGAGGGTTCCCGAGTGAATTTTAACGGACTTTGTCTAGATCTTTTGGTTTCATTATTGTCAAACTTGTGCGAATGGAAACGGTTGTGCAAACAATTTTTCGTTCACGCGAAAGTTGTTTTTGCTCCGTTGCATTTTTGATTCATGCTTCACGTGGATTTCAATTAATTGTAGCAAAGTTATATGTTGGACAATACAACACTACGCGTACAAAAAGTGAAATCAACATTTTTACCTTTGGAAATTTTATTTTTAACTCCGCTATAGCGATTTTGAGGTCGATGAAGATAAAAAAGAAAGAACTGCAAGAAGTTGAGCAAAACGAAAAGCGTAATCCGAAGCACGCTTATCGCGGAAGAAATATGAACTGTAGCAATAAGTACAAGCGCTTAGTAAACCACTTTAAGAGTTGAGTGTTTTCATTCGGTTAAGAGATTTGTACGAAAAAACATTTCTTACTTCTATATTTAAATTTTATACCGTATTGAAGATTTTGTATTTTTAGTTCAATTACAAAATATGGTTAATTTACGTAAATCAGCTTTCACGGATACTTAAATGCACCGATTTACAACGCGTAAAATTGACTGAAATACGTTGGCTGAAGTACTTCGTTTACAAGAGTATTCATCATCAGAAGTGACCAATCACTCCCTCGCTCGCAAATCGACAAGCCACCGTATACCTCGACCGTATACAAAATCCCGGATCAACTAGACCATCCTTCCCGTTAAAGGCCCTCTTTAAAGCGATTCCCTCATCGTCCGCGTCTCGGAAGTCATAAAATTGGCCCGCACCAAAACCGGGATAATCCCGTTGCCAGGTACTCGCGACTTTTATACGGACGAATGCGCTTCGCTCCCGTATATACATCCGACTTACGTGTATATATATATATATATGTAAAAGCTGACAGAGCATAGAAGAAAGAGGAACGGAGAGTATAAGAGGGTTTGTTGCCTCGGAGGGCGGAATTTTCACAAAGGTGTGCAAACGTCCGAGTGAGCAGAAACGCGGGCCGCGCGCAGCAGTGAAGTACCTCGGCTGAATTGCTTTATTGTTGTTCACGAGGGGGCGGGAGACACGGCTATCGTCTTACCTTCACATCGGCCTACTTTTTCGGAGCGGAAATTTATGTTTTACTTTTTAAAAAATATTTTATTCTTTTTGTGAACAATGGACAGATTTTATAGAATGGTCTTAAGTTGGCGCTTTAATAAGGTTTTTTCATGGATTTATACTAGTATGTAAAATATACTTTACTTTGGTACATCAGGTAGTCTGTATTTGAGCAGTTACAAACAAAATTGTTTATTCTAGCTCTTCAATAATTTTCTTTGACGAATAATTTAAGAGCAATTTATAGTGAAAGAGTTTTTTAGTTTTAGAAAAGTTTCGATATGATCGATCAAATAATTATGTATTCTGTTACTGCAGACATATTTCTGAAATTCATTTTATTTTAAGTTAAATTATTTTTTAATGGTTAAAAGTAAAATTTTGATCAAGTAAAGCTAAGCATAACCGACAGATATCATTTTTCACGTGTATAATAATTGATCCTATAAAAACGGATTAATACAGAAAGAAACATGTTTGTATTCCTTGAATACTTATAGAGCATAAAGCAGCAATTTCTTAAATAATGCGACCACCAGGCATACAAGTTACAACGACTCGTTGACAAAAATAGTCAATATATCGAGCGGACCTACTGTCGCGCTTATCAGGTCGAGCATATGCACGCGGTACACATATAGTCGTGCATGGCGTCACGCGAAGACTTCTTAATCGACTTTCCTGTCCTCCTACACAAAGTATAATATTGCCGTGTGTTTTACTCGCCTAGTTCCTTAACTGGAATAATGCACTCGCGGCAGGGAGCGGAAGCCTTTTAAGTGCAAGGGCTCAGAGCGGAAGCAAAATGTTTTTTAATAACATCTTAGCTGATCGCTGTTACACACATTCGAGACTTCCTCGCGGCTAATTCGTTTTAATAATGGAAGAATTACGATGAAAAATTGCACAGCTGCAGATAAATTCTTGCATTGTGTTTCAGATTCGAATGAGCAGAACAAAAAAAATGACTTCATCTTATGTGCTGTTTCATGAAAATGAATGAATTTGAATTTCATGAGCTATAGAATTTGAATAAAATTGCGTTAATTATTGTAATTAATTTGAAAACACTTAGAAATGATATTAGAAATGCTACGCTGCACTATATACATGATTGTTTCCATAAGACCGTGTTGTTGAATGAGTCATACTACAATTGCATTCTCTTGAGCGGACTGTGCTGCCCTCCAGTGAAAGATATATTCACTCCGGCAGCGATAGCCTCTTGCTCTAAACTTTCTATTGCATCATGTGTCGATAAAACGGATACCTTCTTCTTAAGATAAAGGAATAATTAACAAAAATTATTATTTTTAAGAATTGATGAGTAAGTGCGATTAAAGTTGCACTTTCATTAACAATTCATATTGATATTAAGAAAAAAAACTTATATTTCTCGAGAAAGAAAAAGATATCTCTTACCTACAGTAGGTTTAAATGTATTAATTTAAAGAAAATACTTATACTACAGAATTAATAATTATTAGTCAAAGTTCAAAAAATTTTACACTCCTTGTACATTAGTTGTATAAAATCTATAATTATACATATAAATGCAGATATGAAAGAATGAATACTTAAAAATCATTCATCATTTATCTATATAAACACTGATAAAGTTAAACCCTTACAGCTAAATAAAATTGTGTTAGTAAATTACATCAGCTTTAGCATGTTCATACAATTAATTAGGTAGTATTATAATGTTTCTCTAATTCGCTACAATATTTAAACAGTATAATCGACATCTAATATTATTTGTTATTCGTTATAGTACATGGATTTGAATATCTTCAATAAAATTAAACAACTTCGTCTACTATAATTTGTTTAAAATAAAGGAAAACGATAAATCGCTGTAAAAAACGATTTAATATTATTTAAGGTAGTTATTATTTTCCTCCTATAATAATAATATATTAAAAATTTAGTAATGAAAAAACTATTATTCTTGACCGATTTTAACAAACTAAAGTTTGTTTTTTGTATCACGAAAAATCTAATTTGTTTACCGTCGTAAATTTATTTAATTAATTGAAACATTTCTTTTGAAAGTATAGTGAAGAAAAATGTATTATTTAAAAATTTTAATATGGTGAATAATTTTAATTTTTCTTATTTCAATAAACCAACTTTGTTTTATTGATTTCGGTTAAGAATCCTAGTTCTTTCAATACTAAAATATGTTTAAAATGATGTCGATATAGGAAGAAAAGAACTAACTCAATACAAAAAATATTTAATCAAAATACCTTAAGCAAAGAAGAGAATACATTGTACTACTACCTAAGGTTAATGCAATTTTTTGATATACAATAAGCTCGAAAACTCAAGGGTAATATCGCGAAACGCGGTCGACAACGATTCGCATCGACGGCGATAGCAGAGAAAATTTATGGCATTTTCGCACGCAAATTGTCGCGTCTGTGTCATAAAAATGGAAAGCTCGGCGAGCAAGAATGGGGAGGAAAAATTTCCCTCATCCGGCCTTTAAATTTGCAGTCGCAGACGCGCGTCTCGCCGACATCAAGTGACTCACATAACCCCACGCGATATAAACTTGCCGCATTCTTCTCAGCTCGAGTGGTCGGTCGAGATTGCCGAAAGTGGGAGACTCGAGTGATATATAATATCGTCTCCCTTGTAAAATCCGAAAGATCGGTGAGTGTCGTGTATACCTGAGCAACTTTGTTCTGCTGCATTTACTGTTCGGTGCAATATAGTGAATCATTTTTATTACGGGCAATACGAGTGTTTGCTTGGTCCTTTCTCGCTTATGATTATTCACAATAAATAAATACGGCCGAGTCATTTCTAAACAGATTTACTAATAAACCAGGTTATTGAGTCGTTTTAAATGTTATAATAAGTCGTTTTAAATAATCGCGAGTTTCGGGGCTATTGACCGCCAACAAATAAAGCTTCGACGTATACGGACTAGAAACAAACATTTATTGGTAAAGCATGTATTTCTAGAAAATAAACAATAACTTGACTATGGCAAATTGAATATCGCACAAAAATGCATGCAGCGAAATGAAACATAATGTGAAAGAAGTGATAGAAAAAGCTGAGTTGGAATAAAAATTGAAGAAAGGCATTTGTTTGCAGAATCAGTGCCACTACTATTCTTTGATTTCATCATTTAGATAAAGCGTCTGATGTCAATAGATGAAACTATGATTAATTTTTTCCAATTTTTTTTCTTCGTAATTTTTTAATCATAATTTTAAATCTTTGGCAGTAAAGTATTTAAGATTTTGCGAGAAAACTATGGCTTTTTTAGCAAGAAGTAATATTGGCATAGATTTGTCATGTGATAAGCTGAATACTTTATGGAGAACAGCACAGTTGTCTCGCAAAATATAGTTTTAAATAAAAGCAAGTATACACACCCAGAATCCGTATTTTGATTATTGTTGAGGCCAACGTTGATATTATTATTAGTAGAATTAGAGAGTGCTTGATGGGTTTGTCCCAAAATCGAATTCCACTCCTTCATTACTTCTGTTCCTTGTATTTGCAATTCTAAAAGACTAGTTGCGTCATCCAAATCCTGCATGACGAACGATGAATTTCCTCTGAAAATTGAAGTTAATTTTTTTAACCATTCATTGTTTATCGTCATAAATACAACTTTATAGTCTAACTTCATATTATTTCATTAGTGAATTTGTATTCTGCAGTATAGGTAAACCATAAATTCACTGAACGAAAAATATAATTTGAAATAAAATTCCTACTTTTATCAAAAGTACTGAGTTGACGTATGCGACTAATGAACATACCGACTATTAATATCTCCAAAGGAACTTGCATCACTGCGCTCATAATCCATCATAAGATCATCAGAGGCAAGGGACTCGCAGGAAGACAATGTGCTGACACTGCCAGCTCGATGAATCTTACGTCCATGTATCGGGCTATTTTCTACACTTCTGCCTTGTACACATTGATCTGTGAACGATAAGTAATTTTAAATTAATAACGTTGTATTTTTAAATAATTTATTTTATACCCTTTTTTATATATTATGAAGGTATTCTTGTGTTAAAATTTAATCCAATTACATTAATTTATCTCCACGAAATAAGAAAAACTACAACCAATGAACATTTACCGAAAGCGCCATTAATGACTACCCCAACTATACAACAAACAGTGACTCACTTAATTTGGGTGCAGTCTCCAGAACAGTCTGACTGTGATCCGTATTTGCAGCGGACGCGTCCCTCAGTGTCTCGTCGAACACGAGGCCCGGTTGATCAGCGATCTCATCATCAAAATACTCTCTTCCCTCCGACAGACTCAGCGAGTTCGAGGCATTTGTAGGCGTGCCAGGACTGTCGTCGTCAATGGTATTTCCAGACCTCTCCATTATATTGCTCTCCTTCTTCGGCAGTTTAACGTCCGATTGTGATACACTAGCCGTGGGACTATCAAAGAGACTGTCGACCGGCGAAGTCTCGTCGTCAATAAGCGTCGTTGTGGTCGCGGCCACAGCTGCGAACGCCGGATCCTCGATTGTCAGCAGTACCGATCTCAAGGTACTCTTGGGTAGAGCGCCGCTTTTGGCTGCATTGGAAATTGCCTTAAAGTGCTGGGTAGTCGTCTGAGTGACGGTGTTGCAGGGCATAACCGGCAAGGTGTCCAGTCTTTGGTTGTAATCCTCGCTGGAGCTGAAAGAATATTCATCGGCCATCGCCTCTCCACCGTGGCCAAACTCCTGCTCATCGGAGCTGGGTGGACTGAAGTCAGCGGATCTCATCATGGATGATGAGGATGATGTCGGCAGCTTCTCGGACCGCGACCTGTCTTTGTAGGCCTTTTCTTCTCCCAGACCTTCGTCGTAACCCTCGGATGATGTCGTCGACATGGACGTTGTCGAATCGGTGTATCGATTGTCTTTGCTGAGAATCGTCCTCTGGTACTGGTTCGTCCTCTCCCTTACCACGCCTGTGTTCAAATTCAGATTCGGACTGACGTGATGAATCTGAGCCGGTGCAAAGACTTTGGGTAGAGGTATAACCGAGATCTCAGTGACGGTGTTGTCGTCGTCGACGTCCCGAACGTCGAAGCTCTTGCCGTTGACCATCACCCCGAGCTTTCTCGGTCTGCTGTGCGTCTGTCTGCCCTCGTAGAAATCGTACCGCGATCTGCCTCCGTTCTCATCTGAACAACCGCCATGTTGGCTACCCACGCCGGAATCCTCGGTTCCAGAACCTTCCTTGGAACTGCAGGTGACCGTTGCTGACCTGCCTGGAGCGCCTACCTTGCGACTCTGGTTAGCCGCGGTCTTGGCAATTTTGGAACTGACGTCCGTCATCCTCACGGCATACTGGGGCAGAGGTAGATGCGACGTATGCAGAGTGTACTTGCCCACAGGCGCCGGTATCTCGACGCTTCTCCTGTTGGCATCGAGACTCGTCTGGTGATTGTTGTTATTGTAGGTCGGTTGGTTAATTGCCGAAGGTCGAGGTTTCGATTGTTGCTGTTGCGTCTGCGGCGATCTGCTCTGGCGACCTCTGAACGCACCATCCTGCTGCGCTTCCTGGCGATGAGGATGCAGATTCTGGAATTGTTCAGACTTGTCCTGGTTGGAGTGACTGACGTGGCTGTTGAAGGACAGGTCGGTGACCTTGTCGGTGAACCTTTGCGGCTGAGTGCGAAAGCCGAATCGGTTGGTTCTGATGGGCAAACCGCTCGATTCCTTCTTGGGTGGCGCTAGTCGTGGTGTTGAACGACCCGATGACGAATAGTTCTGGTACCGAGACGATGTCTGATAGAAGTCATCATCGGACTGACGTCGACGTGACTCGTGCTCCGGCCCGACGGATTTGGAGCGCTGATGTTGGTCTTGGTAATTGTTGCTGGCTACGGGCACAGGAATGCCGCTTGCCGCGGGACGCCTGCGAAAGCCGAAGGATATGGAGGTGCCCCGTGTGTGTGGCGCGCCCCTCTTCGACGCGCTCTTGTTATCGCCCTGGAAAAGTCAATAAAGGGATTCGTTAGTTTTTGATTGATTGGGCAATCGATTTACGTAATGGCTTTTTTTAATTAAAGAATACAGAAATTCATTGGCAGGGATATTCCTTAATCCGACCAATTACTTTATGAAATCGGAAATGTTGCAGGTGACCTAAAGGCTTATTTTTTTTAAAACCATAAAACGGTACGCTACGGAATTAAATTTATCGATTGAATAGATCGAAAGTTTATCTGTTGTCCTTTCATCCATTTTTATTTTTATTTTAGTACTGATTATAACTAATTAAATAATAGTCAAAAAAAATGAAAGAAAATACATATAAATTTATTACTCTTTGATAAAGTATTAATATTTTTTTATGAAATGAATAGATGATAAATAATTCGTAAGTTGACAAAAACCGTAAACTATCAGACTTTCTCAGCGTAGACGGTCTGTTAAGTTAAATTGGATTTGGCGCAGTTAGAGGCAGACACTCGATTCATTATCTAGACACTTACGATCAAAGGATCGCTAAGTTAAATATAATATTCGTATGCATGTTACTGCTACTTTTAGAACCATGCTTTATAATAGTTTCACTTTGACTTTCAAACCCGATTAACATTTACGAGATTACAGTTGAATGGGTTTGAAATTTTCATCCTTGACGTTCATGTTCAGTCAAGAATGTTTAGGTAAGCGTTAATAGACAACTAAAATTTACTATATTATAAGTTGCTGTTTTAATTGTAAACATGAATTATTGAACATAATATTATTTTATTTAACGTGTAAAATATAATAAAATGCTAATTATTATTCTTTAGTAAAGTAATTTCTATAATTTTGCAAATTATATTGTAAACACAAGTATTTTATGTATTTTTCAATAACCGACGCTGTTATATTTTATAATTATAATGGTAAGCCAATATTGAGGTCTACAAAGTTACCTAGAATTTCTTTAATGGATCTAAATTTAGATTATTCAATACATCAAAACATTTATTTGGTCTTAAACTGAAACAGACAAACAAACCATGTTTCTTTAAATACCAATCAACTATCCAATAAGCTATCCAAAAATAACACTCATCCTGCAAAAACGTCATAATCGAATCGCTACCAAGTTACAGTCCCACACTAAATACCCGCTCGTAAAATTTAGATCAACGACCCAGGCCCCACTGCAGATATACACACTCGCGAGGCGTGCGCGAATGCAAACGCAGTAAAAAGAAAAAACCGATTAGAATTTAGCGGCTGACGATCATTCGTCACGCAAGTCCCTGAAACGGCCAAGGTCATTCTTCTCGTCGGCGAACTGCAGAGAACGAAATTTTCGTGTAGCAGAGCGAGTGTGTGAGAGAGAGAGAGAGAGAGAAACACGAATTCGCGCATTATATATCTTCGAAAACTCGCGAGCGATCGATCGATCCCCGTGTGCAGCGCACATATATAATACACATATATATATATACATAATGTGACAGAAAACTCACTTGGACGTCGCGCGCGGCGCACACATAAAAGTAACACGATATAAACTGCAAGTGCATATAGAGACACAGAAATGGTGATATTACATGTAGTAGAGACGCGCAGCGATCGTCGACCTGTATATTGGCGTAATCCCAAATTGCCGCAGTATACCTTATCTACGTGAATTTATTATGCAATATTTGGATGCAAGATGTATAGCATATGGAAATGTACCCGCGCGGAGAGCTTACCATTTGGCCGACAATGGCGCAGTTTTTTTTCCTCTTGCACAAACTGGTGCGCGCACGTTTTCTCTCTCCCTCTCTCTTATTACTTTCTTTTCTCCGATCCGAGGCGGTGATACACGTCGACGCGGTCAATACGAGTGCTTACGATTAATTTAAAAGGCTTTGGCGTAATTATTGGCAGTAGAAGAAGTGAGATTAAGGAGGGAAGGCTCTTATCGAGTCGCGATACCGATAAGTTCGAGGGGCATAATGGATGATAAATTGTTAGTCATGCGCTGGATTTGTGGCAATGCAGACTCGAGCGCGTGTCGAGAGGTTTTTAGTAAAATAATATTTCGCTGCGTTCGACTTCTTGGTATTTGCTAATACGATCATCGATTATGTGTTAAAATGTAAAGGCTTAATTTGTGGAAATGGTGATAAAAATTTTGTCAAGGCATGTAAGCTACTTTGGGTTTCACCAACGTTTAAGTTGTATTCCATTCTTAGAATTACTTCGAATGTAACATGCATGCAATAAAAAAAAACTACCATTATATACAGCTCCCGCTGGAAGGTTGTTCCAACTGCGGGACAAATTTACAAGAGTTACATTGCAGATGCATTGCAGGTGTAAGAGAAATATGGTAACACGCCCGAATCAAATGAGATTTATTTTTAGAATAGAGTCTCGTCCGGATACAAAACAGCGCGTGACACTGGAGGAAGTGTCATCCATGCCCAACGGAAACATTTTTCCAATTAAAAAACTTCATTGTTACACGTGGAAATATATGTATAACAGGACAGAACGTCATTACAGCCACAACACCCACGCGCTATCACTATATATGCGTGTGGGCTTAGTCAACTACGCACACCACTCGTGTACAAAATGAGTGTATGCCTTAAAAGTTGGTCAAAAAGTAGAGATACCGTATAGCGACTTACGTAAATTGTGTTAAAAAAGATTATCGAGAAGCGCGATACGAATGTGATTTCGTGCAGAAGAAATTTCGGAACGAGACTTATTCGCGATAATCGCAGCAGGATATTTCGTCAAATTGCACCATGCACTGGGAAGACCGTCCAACGCTCCGTCGGTACTTTTTCATCCAGACCAAAAAAGGCACCACTGTCGCAACGAACACTCCACCTCGTGAAATCTCCCAGCCGTAAAACACGTCGCCCCGAGGCACGCGAAAGAAAGTAAAAAAAAGAAAAAAATGTGTATCCTCGGGAGCCGCACGCATCGTCGTCACAGCAAAGTGAGAGCGCAACCCTCATCCCTTACCGCAGCGCCACGAGCATTGCCCTTCTCGTTCTCTTGCAGGTCGTCCTGATACCTCAACCCATAGCGATAGTCGTCGTCGTCCTCGTAGTAGCTGGATCTCGCCATTTGTGCCCGGCCACAGTCAAGACACGATCCGCCAATCCCCGAAACTCGTTCCTCCAGCAGCAGCTCACCCTCGAGAAAACTCACTCGTCGTCGCACTCCGACATGCTTCTTCCTATCCCTCCCGGACTTCACCTTCGCGAAAACTCTTCCGACTCTTCTGGTGTGCCCCACTGGAGTCTCACATGTTCCAGACTGGATCTGGAGGATGCGTGTATTCGTAGAGGGAAGAGCCGGTGTAGCCACAGTCGCACAAGGTGTCCACGACGTAGAGGTGATACCGACGAGGTTGCACCAACCAGTAGTTGGAGCAGACAGTCAATGCGCGCGCGTCTTCCAAGTTGTGCGATGGTGGGAGAAGAGAGGGTAGACGGGATGGATTGATCGGACGCAGTGCGCCGGCGTCGTCGAGCCTCACCGACGTCCACGACGACGATGTGTGCCGCCGGTGCACCGAGGGTTGTGCGTATCACTGGCCGTCGTCCCAGTGCCGTATGAAGTGCGACGTTTTCTTTGGGCTGCAGGCTCTCTCTTATCTTTTTCTTCTCTTTTTTTTTTCCGTTTTTGCGCGGATGCCTTTTTTTTCTGAGGTTGCGCAAGAATCGCTGTACCGGACGCTTGGTTATCGAGATTGATAAGACTTTTGATTAACGATATGACTTGGATTTATATGTGCGAGGAATTTTTTTGTACTGGTCTTTATGTATATGTGTATTTCTTGAATATTGGACTTTTTAGTCATCGACGGTTTGAGCTACGATTAGAGAACGATAATTGCGTTGTTTATTTATAAAAATCATTGGATGCGATAAAGAAGCTTATTGCAGCGGAGAAAGAGAAAATTTCTGCCATTAAAGAAAATGGTCTTGGGCTGGATTGTGTGCCAAAAATGCATCTTTGATACTGGAACCATTTTAGGAATTCAAGAAGGCACGTCACCTAAATTTCAGCGATAACACAACCGTGTTCGTATAAATTGCTAAAGTCCAGTTCATTAATAAAAACAAATGTACTTTTTGTACATGTTTTATAAAATAGCAATAAGATGGACTACTTTCTTCACATTACTCATGAACGCACGACGTCGATACAGATTAATTTCCTAATTCCTTGGTGTCCATTCATCCCCTTGGATTTTCCCACTTGAACAATCTCATTGTTTGGTATTGATCCCCAACTTGCGTAAGATTCACTTCTAAGAACTCTTACCGACAAAGAAAATATATATAGATAAAAGAAATTTCTGCAATGTTTATAATTATGAGATCAATAAATATAAAAGTCTTAACACATTTAAGTTCTGATAAGGCTTAATATAAACTCATACACGTGGGCTGAAATTTGTTATCATTTTGTTGATTTAATCTCAATTTAATAATAATAGTCTAAAAAAAATAACAATAAATTAATCGATCGAAGTAGCTGCATATATAGACAAATTACACTTGGCGTGTAATATGGAACGTTACCGTACTTTTTGTAATAGTCGAACGTTCCCAGGTATTATGTAAAGATAGTTATGTACGCGATGTGAGATATTATTATTGGCTCTGCACATTCTAAAAGGCTGTATCATTTTATTGATTTTCACAATTAAGCGACTTGGCAGCTAGGCATATTATCAATAGCACCCACGCAAGTACTGCACGTGTACCGCAATAGACTAGTATTTTTTTCTTTCAAGCCATTGGAATCAAGTATACAAAGTCTCTCATTCAAACTAGTTCTATCTCTCGCAAGACTTGCAACAAAAGCTCTATATATACACCACCTGCTCATGATTTCCTTGTTTACTCGTCGAAATGATAATCACAACCGAACGTGGTTCTCGTTCGGTTAAACAACCGCTGCACTAACTCTCTGATCCGCACCAAATGCAATTAAACGGTCAAAACACTTTGGATGGAATCGATGCTCGATTTTAATTGACTTTACAATGAAGGATGACAAAGCAGTGTGAGGAAGCGCTTATCGCTGCCGGACGGTGTCTGTGTTACTCGGTGTCCGTCGTATCTTCGAAAACTCCAGTTGAGCCCGGGCTACGCGATGAGAGAGAGAGAGAGAGTGAGAAGGAGGGGGCACATGAGACGAATATAGAACGGGCGCATCGCTTGTGTGCGAGAGTATAAGGAAGCCGTAGGCCACGATTGGCGGATCTCGAAATATAACGGCGGAAAAATAAATAGCACACTCTCACTCTGGGGTTATGTTATTATTATGATTGTTGCGAAGTGGAGCGCTGCGGAAGAAAGAGTTTATTAGCGAGATGTGCAAAAATATGGGGTATAAGGTATCAGTGGACGTTGCTTTTTGGGATGCTGGGGATTGAGCGTATATCGATGGATTGAAGTGAGGGATATGGAATATTTGGCTGATGCGAAACTGCGACGATCTGTTTAGGGGGAAAAAACGATTTGAGGTTAGAGTCCGATTGACGCCTGGTGCATCGATTAAAATTGTTGAGAGAATTCAAGTTTGTGTATCTATATTTTATTGGTAATTATTAAAGAAATGGTACGTAGAGAAAGAAATTTTGGACTCTAAACAAAAATAGTTTTCTAGCCGGCCAACTTGTTATAGTCATTTCTACGAGATGAATAGTTATATTAATAGGTAGTTCAGTTTCCGCTAAGAAGTATTTACGTATTGCTCGAAAACTCAATATCTATTCGAAAAATAAATTTTCATTTCGCTGAGCGTTGAAATTGATGAAATACAGTCTCGAAAATTGGCAAGAAATAACGAGGAAAACATTCCTGAGCAGGTTTTATACAGCGTGTCATTCAGTCTAATTGATTTTTATGGTTTTAACGCAGTGGATGCACCGTAAGAATGAAATCTGATTACGAAAGTATGCGCCAAGACGCTGAACCGCTACTTATAGGAGGTCAATTTGCAGCGCGTGTTCGCTTCCGTGTGAAATAATCTTGTAAGGTAACATGAAATCATGTATATGGCTTCCAAATAATAAAAAGAAGTATCTGTTACGACTTTCTTTATCATCTTTTTTCTGATATAATAATGCAAATTGACCGGCATGACTGTGCATTACTTTTTGAGCTGCAGCTATAAAGGATAAATGGTGCAATTATTTTTGGAAAGCTATTTAAAATGTTTCGATTAAGTGAATTTGCATCTACAAGTGATTTTGGTATTTAATAGTAGGCTTTAATGAAAAATCGGTAATTTTAACTCTATGAAAAATGCCTGGTTCAATTTTAATCCAAAAAATGTAATTGCAAATGGTTTCTCTAACATTAATGTTTATGTGCTTCAGAGATATTACTGTACACAAGATGGTATTTTACATAAAACCAAAGCTTTTCAACAGCACTTTATAGATTTCATTGAGTAAAATGCATAAAGAAGGATGAAATAAAAATAGTTGTTGTTAACCACTCGATGGTGTTAAAATTTTAAGTATTCGGGCACAAAATATGCTCAGTTATTCGCATGAATTACAAATCAGAATTGAACATTTTCTGTAAGTAATTAATCATCATATGCAATCATAACTTGCACATTCCATAAAGGCATACAGGCATAATACTCGAACGATAAATTTAGCTGACAAAATCAAGGTCGAGGTTGCAACATTGATAAAAAAAATAACAGAGGATACAAGAGTCATGTGCGTCAAAGGGATGAGTTGAAGTGAAAAATTTGCAAGCAAGGGGAAGAAGCGGAGGTTGAAAAAAGGTCGGATGACCGAAGAGGAGTGAGTCACACATCCTTAGCTGAGCGGCGAATCAATAAAGGTGCCTGAGTCTCCATCTAGATGTGAAATTTTATGTGCGCGATTAAAAGAACGAAACAACAAAATACAGATTCGCATGGCATGTAATTAGCACTATTTTTAACGACGTAATTAAAAGTATTTGTTATTGCGAAATCATTATTGTCGAAATAAAAGTTAACAAGAAATTTAATCGTGTCGGTAAGGAAGTTATAATTATACTTTTTATATATTACTGCAATGTGAATCAAAATATCCATTAAAATCTATGTTTACTCCCTAAAAGTATTAATAATTGCGAAATCGTTATTGTAAAAAATTATCAGTAATAGATTAGTGAGAAAAAATTTTAATAATCTTTTGGATATTTTCATACAAATTGTCGATTTGTTATTTATCTGAACATTGAATGGTGGCATAAAATTAATCATCAATTATACAGGTATCAAATTTCTATTTGTTGGTATTTTCTTCTAATTGCAACAGTTTTAATAGACGAACTTTCAGCCATTTTAATTGAAACCAATTTGAAATTATAATTTATAGTTAATTCGCATTTCTAATTATCTATAACGAAATATAATTTACATTTAATAGAATAACAAAGTCGCTCACTGTTTAATGTGAGTATTAATTAAATTCTTTTCATTCTTTAGTCTTTTCCACTCTCACATATGTTAATTAAATAATACACGTTAATTACTATAGCGACTAAAACTAAAACATAAAATGTGGTATCAGAAGAATATGAATGTAACATACAAAACCCTTGCAGCTAAAAAAATTTTAGTATAGAAAACAATCTAATACAATATCGAACGTATAACAATAAAAACTTATGGTAAAACGTTCCTTTTAATTTCCGCGCTTAATAAAGTGTTGTCCATGAAGATAATGGAGCTTCCGATTTTGATTGACGGACATGTAATCGACGGTCGATTTCAAAGCGGAAATCACGCGCTGGAGGCTAGGGACACACCCCGCGCACGTTTATATACCTATACATATCGTTAGATTGCTAATTTTCGTCACTTTCGCTTTCGATCGCGCGCCACGGCATTTGCATTCTTAAAGGCGCCCGAAGCCACACGTACATCGATTAATTGTTTATTTTGCAAATTCTGGCCTGTCTACGTGCGTGTTTGCGAGATCGATTTGTCGCGCATGAATTATCGCGGCTTGTACAGTAGATACATTGGAGGTGATCAGCTATGTTTAATCTAAATCGTTTCTTCGAAAATCGAAAATTGCTGCGTACACCACATAATCGAAAAGTTTAAAATTTCATATTTTATTTTATACTTCTGTCATTGATTTTAGTATTGTATTAATATTTTAATATTTTGATCTGCACAATTTTGTTGTCATATTTGCAGGTATTATTATTCACTCTCTGGAATTTGAATCAGTGTACAATCTGATCACACCCGAAAATTAGTGAATATACACAGTTTTTTCAGCCAAGACTGATGTAGATGTTTATTGTAAGAGCACATACATGCATTAGTTTTCGAACAGTGCCTAAATTTACAGCGATACAAATTTAGAGAGTACAAAATTACAAAGATTAAGTAGAACATGCATTAGTTTTCGAACAGTGCCTAAATTTACAGCGATACAAATTTAGAGAGTAAAAAATTACAAAGATTAAGTAGAAAAATTGCATTCTGAAATAATTTCATGCGTCCATCATTATCTAAAGAACATAAATTTTTTTACTAGTCTTCACATTAAACATTTTTATTGTAGATAGAATAACACAAAATTTATGATCGTAGATTTTTTTATAGCACTTTAACTTTCGAATGTATAATAGCATATCAATAACGGCTGCATCAGGATACAATAAAAATTGATTTTAAATTGTGTTTTCATTTACACCAATAGTAAGTATTTCTTGGCGAATGAGTGCCAATAATTTTTTCATGCTGTCAATTAATCAACGAATTAAGTTTCACTTCATAATTTTTACAAAAGGCCCAAGTAATTTATTACTTAACTGAAAACGATTACCATTTTTCATTATATTATCTACGCATTTCCAGCAAACATGATTCCAATGAGAATCATTCATACCAGACTCTACAATTTATATAAATTTTTCTAGTATTGAGAGAAATTGGAATTTCAGTTCCCATAGATATGTGATTTTTAATCTGTACAATTCTACGAAACCTACTTTTCCACTGTGAGCAAAAAAGAAAAACAAAAGAATTTAGAGAGCCGTAGTATCGCAGCGATAAAAAGCAGTACAATAAATCCCCTCCTCGAGCGGCCACGCACGAGGCCAGGTATCGATATCAATAGCTCAAAAAATCAAACGGCAAGAGCTAGCTGGTGCACACAAAAAGCACACGACACCGGCGAGTACTCGTCGCTCAATCTATATCGGACTCGCAGCGGCGTTCGATTCCCCCTTGTTACATCCGGAGAAAGTATAATACAGTGTATTGAAAACGGCGTCGAGGCGTGAACTCGAGGCGCCATTAAAATTAAGTAGCTGCAGCGGATAATTAAAAAAAAAATTACGTTATATACGGACAGGCCGCGCGGTGGAGGTGCAACGGACGGTGATTGAATGATCGGACGACGAGGCGGTGAATGAAAGTGCAGTAGGAGACCGGCGGAAACAGCGGCCGAGCTCGAAATTCCGCGGATGTGCGACGCCGTGACGGCTCGAGGAGTTGCACGCGACGCTTCTTCGTTTTTCGCGCGCTCTTTTCAGGCACTGCTTTTTCTTTTATCGCCGCCGCGCAGTTTGATGTCTTAATTAGTGGGGCATTCGGGAGCGAATGTTGTAACTGTTACGTCAATGGGGATTTTTTATAGGATCGTCGTTTGAAAATTTTACTCGCGGAGATTTCGAGTTGGTGGGGGGGATTTTATTGAAACACCGCGACTGTGATTGATGGAGAAATGTGGTTCTGGAAAAGTGCACGAAATTAGATGCTGTTAAAAGTTGTTGAAGGATTATTGTATGCGATAAAGAAATGAATGTTTGAAATTTTTCATAATATAAGCGTGAACAAAATGACTACAGAACGCACTTATCAAGTATAAAATTTTTAATTTAGATTCTGTATATACGATTTGATGTTCGTCAAATAGAACATCTCTTGATATGTTGCTCATTCTTACAACAGTCAGGTAACAAACTGGCAAAACTAATATCTTACACAATAGTCCACCTAATATGTATTTGATACTGTTAAGAAAAAAAATATTTTTTGTTTTAGCAAATTATGTCATTTGAACTTATTAAGGAGGTTCTATAGTGAATAGAAATAACGCTAAAATAATTATGAAATGTTGTACACAGGTTAAGTTTTACATAAAAAACATCCATGCCAAGTTTGAGAAGGCTAGGGTACCTTGGAGAAGAGAAATAAATATTTTAATTTTTCACGTTTTAACATGGGCTCTTATGGAAAAGTGCATTTTCGTCGTATTCAATTACGTATTACAAAATAATTGACGCTAGGATTGGATCGAAAATTTATTATATATCATATAATATTATCTAAGGATTCTGTATTAATTTAAAAAATACTTTGAAGGTACCTAGAATATTAACAGTAAATTGAGAAATAAGAAAGAATGTCACCCAAGTCGATGTATTATTTACTAAATATCCTCAAAAATATTTTCTGTTGAAAATTATCATTTCAAACTTTGTGAAAATCTACTTTAGTATCCAATGAATAATATTAAACATGAAATGTTTCAATTTTCGAAAATTCACAACAGACATTTGTCAAAAGAAAAATATATAAATATGCGCTCGGAATTAGAGCAGTGGTCGCGCGTCTCTCTCTGTCTCTCTCTCTTTTTCGCGTTTTGACTAGCGTAGTAGCTATAGAACTTCCTTAAAGTCATTTCAATAATTTAAAGGTAATTCTAATAAACTTACACCATTTTATTTCAACCCTATAACAGTAAATAAATAATTTATAACTAGCTTTGTAATTTCTGAAAAAATACCGTTTCAACCCTGGTGGAAATGTTAAGAGGTTTCTAGCCAGTTTTTTAACGGATTTTCGTATTATATTCAGTTTTCACTATTAGCTCTGGTTCTGGGGTCTGCAGAAAAGTTAGATCTATATAATTGAAAGCTATAGTTCAAAACTGAACAATGTACTTCGCAATGCAGAAAATCTGAAAGTATTATATTATTTCCTTGATAGTTACAAAACGTTGTCATTTGATTAGCACGTCGACCAGCGAAACTCAACAATTTTCTTACCAACAATTGAACTCAATAATTTAACATGACATTATGAAATTTCAAAATTAATAATGCCACTTAATAAAAGAGCGCCCAACAATAGCTGCTAAGAATGCAAATAAAACCACTGGCACAGATTTAATTACAGATTGCCACGCTTAGATAATTGATTCGCCATTCAAAATCAAGAATGGTACAATTCCTCCCACAGATCTCGAGCCCCAAGGAAAGATAGATTCCCAGCAACAAGAGGCAGTCAATTGCGCGTATACACACAAAACGAACGAGCAGTCATCTTCATTTTTTCCATTCCTCCCATTCACTCGAAACGAGCTCGAATACGTATATAGCGCTCGTGAGTTCCCCTTTTATAAAAAAAAAAAGAGAAACACAACAGTCGGGCAGAATGGCATTGTAACAGTCCGTAGGTCTCCAACCGTGAATGAATGAACATAATAGCCATCCTGCACACGTTTATACGTATACATACACACACTCATAGAACTGTGTGTGTGTGTGAATGAGAAGTTTATCAGCGGAGATCGGCAGAGAACTCGGGAGATAAGATGTGCACATGGCGAATGAATCAAAAGCCCCGCGCACTGCACACATACTTTCTATCCTGCAGTTAAGTGTTTTGCCGAATCTCCGAGCCGTATATTTTCTCGTTTAAGGTAATTTCCTTGGTCTCGGCCGAGATATCTGATATCTCGCGAATCCATCAACGTGCGCGGGTGAAAGTATCGGCGGGGACTGAAAAAAAGGATAATTTTTATCGCGCCCGCGATCGCCTCGGTGTAATTTAGATCGCTCTTTAAAAAAGCGTACGATCACCGTTGGTAATTAGGCTGAATTCGCGGACTCTTTTTTTTATCGCTATTAGTGTATTCGAAAGCTACGGTTTCAATACGATAATCGCTTACAATGTGTTAATAAAGCGATGGTAATTATTTGAACAGTTGCGGTTCGTGTTTGTATTTTTGGAAAAAAAAAGTGCTAAAATATTAATTGTACGAAAAGTAGGAAGCCAAGACGTACAACGTGGATATAGAGAGCCACTACGTCATCTTTTCCAGCTACTTTCGTTTTAATGACCTTTTCTTGCAGTTGCGACATAAAAATAAGCACTTTTGTAAGAGTCTTCCGACACCGCGAAGCTCATAAAAATCCCTTTACGTACCATCCATAAACCCAAATGAACGAGAAACTTGCAAACTCGAATCTCGAATTTCTCGGAAACATTATGAATTATTTTTTTAAATTGCAAGATTATCTGGAACTGCTAAATATAATCGACCATCATTACTATCGAGTTCATCATTTTTAGTAAGTATTTTATAAAAAACCGATACTACGTGTCTATCTGCATTGTTTTTTTTTTCATTTTAATTTTTTGTCTAAAATTGTTTATATATGCACGTAGGTATACCAATCAAATATAACGCTAATAATAAAAATATACGTTTTCAACCATGTAAAATTTAATACCATAAATAAGTAGCTAATTACGCCTGCATTTCATTACACTATGCAACAAGTCGTAAAGCAAGTATTGGTTTGATATTACATCATTAGATCGAGAGGCAATACACTCGTTTTATTAATTAAAAAATGAATAATATAAAAGACACTACCGATTAAACGAGCAGTTTATAAATTTACGATTTATAAAGAACATTTACGCGAACAAAAAATCTTTTTATACTTCCTTGTAAACCTCAACTAATTCGCTGTTACTCTAAAAACTTGAACCGTTATTTAGGAATTCAGTTATGACAACCTTTAATGTATCGCCTACAACTCACGACAAAACGCTACATCGTCTCAGTTGTAAAATTCATTTCAAAAACATTACCGTGTACGTGCTACCCATCAGCCAAGCACTTTTTTAAACTAGCTGGTAATACCGGTCGAGTACTCATCCGGTACTGGAAAAGCCTCGGCAACCCTTCGAGTTATACGGCAAATAACGAAAAGAACACACGAGAAATACCAAAAAAAAAAATGAATGAGGAGGAAAACTGTGGAGAAGGGCGTTGAACCTCTTTGAACTTGAGTCTCTGTATGTGTGCGTGTTCTCGCGCAGCGCGGGGTAATCAGCTGGGCGCGCGCGCATCCATTATCCACGATATAGCCGGAGGCTCGCCACCGCCGCCGCGTTTCTCGCGCACATAACTGTGATGCCAGGCGAGTGCCCGGCTTACATATATATATACCCAGCACCGGTACTCACTATACATATATATTCGTGCGATCAGAATATATAAGTATCTCGCGTGTTCGAGTTGCGCCTCGATCTTCGGGATATGTATTCCGGATTTTCTTAAGTGCACATCTAGCGGAGCGCAGAAATTGGTAGTTCGGATTGCAGATAGTTTCTGGAATTGCCAGCTACTGCGAAGTGAGAGAATCCAAGTTTTTATGAGAATATCGGCGATGCAGTGCGAAAGTTGCAGGCTTTTTTTGGATGAAACGGGTATTGATGATTCCGGGGATTGTTGACAATTTTTACGGGACATTAAGTTGGTGCAGTTTGAATAATTGATTATCCTGATGGAATGGAGAGAAAAAAATTTAGAGTCCTTTAGTTTCGCAGTGATGTAAACTTTTTTTTGTGCATCATTTCGAAATGAAGAAAGGATCGTACTATTTATTGTCATTGCAGTTTCTAAAGCACAATTTTACTCTAATGATTGCGGTGAACAAAATCATCAAACTAATTGGAAAATATAAATGAATTGTAATAAAACATGGATTTTATATTGTTATTGCTTAATAAAGAATTTATATGTTTTAAATTTTCGATAGAATACAATAAGATATTTTCTTAAAAATTAATATTATTATATCCTTGATTTTCATTAAAATTAGCACTTAAGATTAACTGGATTAGAAACGCAAGAAATTGAAAATATTTTAAATTGCCATAATATCTATGTTAGGAAACGAGCTACTAAAGTAACATTTATAATTTAACACTCGATTTTTGTGTGATGATTTTAATTTATGTTAATGTTATAAAACCGAATTAGAAATACACGTAATAAGCTTCTAAACGGGTTCAAACGAAATCAACGGAAACAAAACTTTTACTCCTTTCACGCACTAATGCTCAAATCTACTGCACATTAACGTTTTTCAAATGCGGATACGAGCACATATAACAGCCATCATATAATATGTTTCAAAACGACATAATAAAGAAATTATAAAAAATTGCAAAGTCGGCGCACCCCATAGCAACGCATTAATAAACGTCGAATTGAGGCTCGAGGGAGAAACTGCACCCCTGCGATTGCGTGTGTGTACGCGTGATGGCTTAAAAGCTTTTAATTGACCGCCCATATAGCCAGTGGCCGAGCTTATCGGGTTACTTCTACGGCCTGGTGTAACGCCGAATTTTTCACAGGTACACGCGCTGGCTGAGTATAACCGCTACGTGCTTTGGTTTGCTAAAAGGGTGAAAGTGCGTGTGGACCTGGGATTGTGTATCTTGTGGTCTCTGTCTGTCGAGGGAATTACATTTTAGAGAATGGTTTTGGGAAATTTTTGACGGTTTGACACGGGGATTCTGAATGAAGAGTTCTTTAGGATCACGTATAGATACATTGTTAAAGCTGAGGCAACAAAAAAAATGGATTATTTTAGAGGAGTGTCAAAGAAAAGTGAAAAAGGTTATGTCTTATCAAAAAAGTAAATTCTGAAAATAAAGTATAGCAAGTTATTAGATCCCGATGTGGATCGCAAGAAATATCCAATACAATTTCAGAGAAGTACGTCCCCAACGTTGCTCATCAACGTTTACAGTAACAATGGCCGCAAAAATGGCAAGTTTTACGAAAGCAGCGCATGAACCTGCCATTATTTTCTTTTTTCTCCTCGTACACGATAAACATTGCAAATCTCCTGTATGAATCTATATACATACCACGTAACGTTTTCCATTGAATAACGGATTCGTCAAGGCGGTTGCTGCTGTCTCTCGTTCCAAAAAGAAGATTCCAAGTGTATAAGTATATAGGAGGAGTAGTAACAGTCGTACGCAGTGGGACGCCGAGAGTGAAAATGGAGCGTTTTATTTTTTGCGCGGCGCCTGTGTGTGTACTGTACGTAACGGACGTGAATTCCGCCAAGATCGATTGTTTTTTCAAACATAATGGAGGAAAGTTTTGAGGCCTCGCTTGTACTTTCGGTGAAATTTCACATTTACGCGATCCTCTCGAGTATGCAGAATGACCTTAATTATCTTTTCTAATTTTGAATACACGGACTCGGTAACTGATCTGTGGAAAGAAAGTTCTTTTTTTAATTTGCCGACGATATATGTTCGTGAAATACTTTTAGATAATTAATAGCTAAACAGGATTTCCGTATCTGTTTAGAAATCGTTTTTATAAATTTCGAATGAGCCTTTTTTTGGATAAAAAAGTGATGATTAGTCTGAAAAAAAAATTAAATTACCAGAAAAACTATACTTTCATTTGGTGCGGCACGAAACTGCGGTGAAAACGCCTTGACATGAAGTATAAAGATTCTACTAAGACTTATTTCTTAGAAAAAAAATTACTTTTTCGCACATTATTTTGAATGAATTCTTTTAAAAGTATATGATGAATTCCCTTGACACAAAAAAGTCATTTTCAAAGAACTCATTATAATCTACAGATGATTTACTCTACGATATTTATTATTAATAAATTGAAAATAAACAAATTATTGGCAAGACTTTCTAATAAAACACTTTAAAATTGTTCCTTTTTTTTATCAGCAACGAACTGTGAACCGGTTGTTAGCGGCGAATGTTGCATAACATAACTGTTTTTACTTGTATTCATAAACAATGCTCCGCCAGCAGATACCGGCTGTAAACATCAAGTACACAGATCTTGATTAAGGAATCCCGTAACTAGGTTTTGCACCGAGGTTATATAATCCAAGAAAAAAAAACAACCGCTCGCCTGCTATTCTTCTCCTAATGAGCTGCATATACACCTTGATTTGCATATCTTTTTTTTATCAATACATCACTGAAATGCGTTGAGGCTACAAGATTTGCCAATTATCAATCCACTTTTCATCAAGTAATTGAATTAATTATGCGGTTGGATGAATGGATCTAAGAAATTTCGTCCAAGAGTTTTTTACGCTGTTCAAGGTTATGGAAAATGTCCAGCGAGATATGCATTGCAAAAGCATTAACGAAGACCATTATGTTCCATTGGTTACAAGTATATTGTAAAAAGAAAAGTTGCAAAACTTTGCTTCCAACAAGGCTCTTTCCCTTTTTTTTCCTCTGAGGTTAACTTGCTTGAAAGTAAAATACTTTGTATTGATTACTGAATGAATATATAATAATTCTGAGAAAAGATATATATCCTTTGCACATTCCTCTTTGTCCATTCTACGGTTTAAGTAAACTTTCAATCTTTATCCTATATTGTAAGTTCCGACTTTCAAACCGTTTAGTGACTTATTATATTCAAATCTGATTATTGATATAGCTGATTATTTATTAAAAAATTGATTTTATACAGATAATTTATCATCTAATTTCTATACCACGATTCATGTGTCTATTGTTCAGTAGCAAGTAAAACGAAAGTTCAACATGCTTACAAAGTAATTATGGCTTATATATTTATTATATAAACGCACAATAGACGTAGTACCATTTATCATTCTTTTTTAGACATATATATATATATATATAGAACTTAGTAGAATATAAATAGGAATTATTACGCATTTGTTATTATCGTTTCCGATTTGCCCAACCGTCTTGACAGCCTCTCCTAACAAGGATTTTAACTACCTTAAGAAATTTCTCCCCATACATCCACTCTGCTAACACATTAATAAGCCATTAAACGACAATAAAAAGTCTACAATAAAATTTCAGTATCTAAAAGCTATTAATGAGGAAAGCGCAGATGCCATTGGTGTCTCAAATCTATCGCCGTGAGTTATTGGTACGAGCAAAACTATTCGCTCGCGACTCGAGCAAACGAACAGAGAGATAAAAAAGGAGAGCGCACAAATAAAGGCCGCGCGCTTCGAAAACCCGCGGCTATAAAACGGACAACCAACTCCTTTCCAATCATACACACAATTCCGTCAATCAATCACACAGAATCCAACAGACAAAGCATCAGGCCATAATAAACTTCACAAATCAAAGTCTTTCTCTCTCTCTCTCTCTCTCTCTCTCTCTCATTCTATCTCTCTTGCCTCCTTCGCATAAATTTCCACGATAATATTCGCACGCGCGCACATACGTACGAGCATGAAATTCGCCTGTCATCATTTCCTTCTCCTCTGCTCGTTCATTCACACGAGAAAACACGAGCCCGTGCGAGAAAGTATACTCACTGCCGAGGATAAATGCGTGCTGTATATATATATATATATGTATCTACATGTAAGCGCGAGATGAAGATGACACGAGTTGCAAGTGTGTGTGTATACGAGTGCGCCATGTCACGAGGAGAGGGAGAAAAAAGGGTAATGAGACTGACGAGGCGCGAGCGCGTGTTAAATGCGATTTACGAGATCTCGCGAGTGGGAGTTTGTGGAATTTTTCTTTTTCTTTTCGGTAGAAATTTCGTGTGAGTTGCTTGACTTTTGCCACGGGTAAATTTACATGTAGAAAGTTGCGGTGCGTATATATGCAGATGATTGGGAGTTTGGGTTTTAAATTGACGGGTGCAGTTGTTGTTTTGATTATTATTGGGATAATTTTGTGTATTAAGAAAATATTTTCAAAATGCATTTACGATCAAATAGTAAATTGTATTATATATAATGCATTTATAATGGAAATGGCATTAGTTTTGGCGACTTGAAAAAAGTCACTATTTTAATCGATCTAAATTATCGTGGTTTCCGAGTGAGGAGTCATAGTTAACTGCTCCCTTGCGTACTCGTCGGTTACTGGGTTAAGCGCTGACATAAGCAATAAAATTTGTTATATACTAGACTCTTGTCATAATAATTTTCATCCTTAACGTAGCTACTAGTTTTTTACCTTTATCCAAACATATTATACATTTTAGCATCGATGGGCACAAAACTGTCGGCCCTAAAATTTTACTTACGCTCGTAACGGTGTATTCATTTACTTTATTGTTAATTAATGTGGAAAATTTAACAGTAGTGAACAATAATTATTCCGTCAAACGATCGCTTCTGAGCGCATTCTCGAATAGAAACTTGTTATATATGTATACAGATGGCTCGAGCTGATTTGAGTTAATTTAAACCGATCTAAGTAGGTAGAAATTCACATACATTGCCATTGCACGAGTCAAATTGACGCAAGCCTACTTTGCGTTCGTTTGAGTAAAAGTCTCCATTATAATTCGAGAGGTGAGAACATAAATTTCGCTGAACGTATATGTACGACGTTTCAGAAGGATACTTTCTGCTATACTAAACATTACTTGCTATTTCAATCTTGAGCTCAACGATTTACTCGAGGTTGTTTTGACTTTGACCAAAAAAAAGGGGGATCGAATAATTTTGCAGTAAGTCATGTACGAGGCTTTTGTGGCTTCGATGTTTCAACAGAAATCGAAATTTTAGTCAGGTAGAATCTTTCTTCTACTGCACCTCGAGGAAAGTTTAAAACTGGTTCTCAGAGACAGTATTTATCTCGATTTATCCCTTAAAAATCGTTTTTTTTATCTGTTTCTGAATTAATATTATAGGAGGAAATTTCTTATAAAAGTCGTTCGAATTTCGCTTTATGTATGGCGTAATAAGATGTAAATTATGTACCTATCCATCAAAAAGGCTGAACATGAAACTAATTCCAGCAGAAGATTTATTAGAAATCAGTTATTCAGAAAAACGGGATGTAATACTTGTTTAAAAAAGGTGAATTCCCAATAAATCTTTAGTGAGCATAAACCTCTCGAATTTAATGCATTAAAAGGACACGTTCGCCCAATAAAATATCTGCACCAGCACCTACAAAAAAAAATAGCAGGCGATAAACCCTCGATCATTCGGATTCCCCGTAAAGCTCCATAGCATCACATGCAAATTTCATGCCCACATCCCGTTACTTGTCCCGCAGCGTCCACCGAGAGAGAGAGAGAGAGAGAGAAAAAGAGTCTCCCCGATTGAAATCCCCTCGAATGACGATTTCTCGGCTCGCAAAATCCGTTACATTGAACTGAACACACACACAGACACAGAGACACACGCACACTTGGCGTGAAAGTGACGCGGGAGGAAACATTAAAGAAAGGGACAATCCCGTGCAACGGATGGCCGTGTGGAACTGCGGAGCGTGAGAGGACTCGTCATTAAAGGAACTCTCCTCCTCGTTATACAGCCATGCATTGTACTGCCGTGCGAAAAAGTCCTCCCCGCCACAGGCGCCGACTCTGACGTTGAGTCTAACTATGCAAAGAGCGAGATGCGCCGTATAGCCTAGACCGTGACGTAGATCGCGTGAATTTAGTTTCTCGAGTTTTTGTCTGCCAGGCTTCGCTCGCGAAAAATCGTTCACGGCCAAGACGGATGGGGATAATGTATAGTGCGGGGTGCCGAGATCGCGTGCGAAGAGTAGATTAGCACAGGATCTGTCTATATATATTGGTTGTATGCTTGTGGCTTTGATTTGTGCGATGGGAAGGGATTTGGCTTTTGTTCAGAGGTGTTTTTTCGAATCATGTACCGCGTGAGGTTCTGCCGAAGGCGGAGATTATGTTTTTGTGGATTTATCGCTTTGCTTCGACACTTTTTATCGAGGTAACTTGTGTATATTTTTGGTGTTGCGAAAATAGAGGATTATCAATTTACTTTTACTGTTTTGCCTATTTTTGGACTTTTTATTATTTATCTCCATTATAGATAAATGTACCAGTATCAGACTCTGCCCTTGTACGACACTAGTGATGACATTTTATATACAAACAACTAGAAAAGTATTAATATTTTTCAATATTATTTAGAATTTCTTTTTCAAACTGTAATAAATTGTAAAAGATAATACTAGCTATCTGAAACTATTTTAAAATATATCTGGATTTATGGGGTTGCTGCTATTCAAGAATTTTTTGCATCTCTTAGGCTTTTGAGGAAGAAAAATGTGTACACTCTTTAGGTTAAAACTGTAGTGATAAAATTAATATTTTTTTATATAGAAAGAAATTTTATGATTTTTAAAGTATTTTAAAAAAGTTAATAAAACAAGTTCATATTCATAACTGACTTTTATTTAAAAATATACGTGGTCTATTATTGGAACGTAATAATTATCGAAGCTTTACACATGACTACATGGCTCGCGGGTCCATCCAGAATAATAAGCAATTAATTAAGTGAGTCTTGAAGTGCAATTTTTTTTATCGTTCACTACGAAAAAGTGAAAATAAAACGTGATAGAATAAATTAAAAAGGAAAAGGAGTTAAGTTTTAAGGTTAGCTAAGCGCGGAGATAATATATAAACAATCGCGCGGATCTGCTGCACCGATGACAGGCTTTAACCTATAAGTACTAGCACTATAGCTACAAGTATACGAAAAATGGCTTTTGCCTCGAATACTACAACAACAGATACTACGATTTCTTTACGACAAAGAAAATAACATTAGTCAATAACAATAACAAAGATCACTACAAGAGATGCTTTTTTATATTGAAATCGCAAACTCTGGTACTATAGGTCTGAAAAAGATGAACGCTGAGACAGTCTCAATTTACTAGTCTGTTACTGGTACAAATAGCACTTTTCACATTTTTATTTATTATAAAATTATCGCTGCATGGTACCACTATATATATATATATATATATTTACAATAAAATAGGTGAATATGTATATGTATCTTAACCTTTAGAGGATCGGCACTTGAGGAATTTAAAAAAATGGTTGTTTCTATAGAAAAGTGATCTGAAGCATATGATAAAGGTCTGAATTGATGTCAAATGTTTGGAGGTTAGTGGCCTTACGCCAAATGGCGTATCCCGGGCCTCTAAAGGCTAAGCTAGTCTGGTACTGGTACATTTACCTTATACGCGTAATTAATCGAGTCGGTTTTAAAATTTGGGATACAGACCAGCTCAGCATGTGTTGATAAATGTGAAAGTGAATAAGAAATGAGTTTACTATTAATTAATGCATTATTCGCATATAATGTAATTAAATAGGTTTATCTTGATCGCTTTGATTCATTGAAAGATACTATCACAAAATTAATCCATAAATTTCGTTTAAATTCTCATGAATTTAAGATATTTAAGATATCATTTACTCATTAAACTGTAGTCTGTGTAATTATTTTCTTCGCGACAATTTTTTCAACGCAATGAATAAGTATAACATTATTAATTCTTTATTGAGCATATTTTATTTATTCATATACTTTCAAATAAAATTTTATTGACATTCGAAAATTTCAAAATTACACATATTTATGCAATCGACAGATGAAATCTGCAAATTAATTCCTCACGCGGACACCGACGCTAATATATTTAATTTCATTCCCATCACCGGTACCAACAATATAACATAAAGTAATTACTGCATAATAAATATACGTTAGCCATTTAAAAAATTATACTTTCACGCCACTTAATATGCCAAAAACGAACGGCAATCAAAATTAGTAAACGACTATTCGGTATACACAGACATACCCGCAAACCACATTCGACTCTACGTACGTACACCACTCGAAATCTCACAATAAAGTAATGCCGCACGTAAACGTAAATCCTCGCCTTCGTGTGCAATTTAAAATGTTCACACAGAGAGGTAGAGAGAGGTAGAGCGAGAGACGAAACGCAACACACGCCGCTCATACACAATTACAGTGTCATTAGCATTTCCCGCGCAAGCGCTTACACACAGGGCAAAAAGAGCGCTACAAGAAAGAAAATAAAAACTCTGAAATTACAGTGCCATTGTGAAGAAGAAGATGAGAGGCGCGTGTACGTGGAAAAAGGAGGTGAATATATTCCACATACACATGGCGAATAGACTAAGTACGTAGGATCTACACACGGTATGTTGAGCACATATATATACCGGTTTCTCGACTTGGCTATAAGTTGCGTATATAGTGTCGCTAGGCTGCCGAAGTCGACGTCGTCGTGTGGACATGCCCCGAGTTTCGCGTAACATGCAGATAATAACGACTGTCTATTTATCATAACGGTTGTTGTTCGCCGCTATTACACGATTTCTTTTTGCTTTTTCCTCGCTGTGCTCGCATATATAGCGAACTCGCAGCCCGCGGAGTTGTCGCTCTCTGGCGTGTTCCTATACAGAAATATAGTGATGTAATGGATGGACTTCCTTGCCGGGAGTTGGCAACTGAAGCGGTTTTGAATTAAAATTCGTTTTGACAGCTGCTGGCCTCGAGTTCGATTGGCGATCTGGTGTATACAGAGATGCAAATCTGCGGTACAGTTAGCGAAGTGTTCGTAATGGGAAACATTGCTCTACTTCTTTTTGCGATGGGATAATTTTGATTGGACCGCAGTAATTGTGTATCATTCGCGATTATCAGCCCGGGAAAGAAAACTACAGTGACTTGTAACAAAAGCGTAGTAGCTTGGTTTCGTCGTATACAGTTGGTTTTACGAGTGCAAGCGAAGACAGGCGCGCATTTACGGGCTATTATGATAATTATTTAAAAGGATGAAACTGCAGTGCGCAGCTGCATAAGTGATCCTATTTAAGTTTCTCTCTGTATAATCTTGAACTGCGTTTCGTAATCCCAACTCACTTTATCTCAAATTAAGTATTTGATGTGCGTTTTTGCACATGCTAATTTAAACTTCATATTATATACGCTGCACTTTTTACGGGCAAGCTCGTAGTTTCGAAGGCTTTTGATATCGTAAAGCATAGTGTGTTTTACGCGTATACATCAACTGCATGACTTTAAAAACTCTAGTAGTAAATCAAAAGACGCAGTAAAAATTTTTGTAGTGGTACATGTATACAGCGCAATTTAACCGAGTAATAAAAATGGTTATCTTGACACAAATGTAGAAAAAGTGTTTTTCCGACTCTAGAATTCAATTCACAAAATACTGTTTCAGATGGTATTAATTGCCACTACGTTCCAATTATACCCTTTGATTAAGCAATATAAAAAGACGTTAATATGTATGCGAGACACGAAATGCACCGTAACTTTTGACTTCAATTAAAAAAAAAACTCTTCCTTTCATCAGACAAGCTTAGTAATGAGCTCATTATAAAAGCCAATATTTGTTTTCTTTATCGCCGATTCAAATTTCATCAGTATTTCAACTCCATTTCCAATTCCTCTCTGAAATTCAAGAGAGGTGAAAGGTGCTTATCTCTTTGGGCGAAGATCCACCTTTTGATAAATGTAATTTGATGAAATATCAATCCCAACTGACATTTTAATACTATGTAAGTAATCGTTATTCCTTTACAAAAGCTATAAGATTTAACCAAATTTAACAATTCTTTCTCTTACCAAACTCCACTTCGAATGAACACACAATTTTTCACTCTTTCAGATTCAAAGATACGCTGTGGACACCTCAACGATCCACGAAACCAGCTGTTGTACTCTTTCATCACGCGGCTTGGGCGCCACACAAGAGGCACACGTAGATCAATGAACCCCCTGTCGTCGACTCAGGAGTTTCGACTGACAAAAAGAAAACAAAGACCCACACACACACACTTGGACACGTAAAAGTGAAGCATTGCATTCTCTCGATCGGTCCGTTTATCTCGGTGGCCGCGCGGAAAACGGGTCATACGGCACACGAAGGATCTCCTTTTACCTTTTACCGCAAGTCGCTGTACGACGGCCAATTGCCTGCAGCGGCATTCCAGACTCTCCGACTTCTCCGACTTCTCCGACTCTCTGTCTGTATACGACCAGGTCTACGTGTGTGTGTGCGCGCTGGCGGGTTTTCCCGCGTGCAGGGGTATCTCGGTGTGAGCGCTGATTGACGCGGCGCGTTCGAGAGTCGCGCCAGTGTTTTACATATATAGGTATAGAGAATCTATACCGGTCGACCGGAAAATTCGCACTAGCCGGCCTAGTTTGGACGATTTTCGAGAAACCATTCGGAGTGACTTGGTCGTATCGACGATGGCAAGTTGAGCGCGATGTTTTTCTTTTCTCTTTTACCTTTTTTTCTTCTTCTAAAGGACAGTTTTAAAGGTAACGATGAGTAGTTTTGTGAATTCATTATTTTTTAAACGTAAATTGTGAATGCGGATGATGGTAAATGTATACGAGTAATTTACTTTTCAGCTTGTAAGATGAAAAATATTTTTGGGATAAAAAATGATACATGTATTGAAGTGTATTTATTTGTTTTCAAAGGCAGTAGAAAGTTGCAAACGATGCCAAATAAACTGGAATGAAACCAGTGTTTACGAATATATTGTTGTATGTATACAGGTAAAGAATGTGACTTTCGCTTGTGTACGGTTGAAAAGTTTGCTTCTTGAACCTTACATAAATACGAGTTGCTTTTAAAAACATATAAAAAAATTTGTCGCATTGATATAGTCACAAAGAAATACTTCCTTTATGTTTATATTATTTTTTGTCTTTAAAATATTCTCATATTTACATAAATATAATTGTTATCACTTACGTTGATAAAGTAAAGAATAGTTATATTATTATTTTATTTCTCAGGTAAGAAAATTCAAATAATTATTTAACGAGAAATAATGAAAGACTTTTTCAGAAAATAATAAATAACACTTATATTATGTACTTATATGTAAAAATATTGGAGAACTTCCGGAATATTTTACTTAACCACGATTACGTCTTTCAGACTACAGTGTGAAAATTACGGATGCACTGACGTCACATTTCTCTGTAATTTAGCGTAATAAAAACAAGTCTCGTTTTGTAACAAATGAAAATTCAAAGGCATGCGCTGATAATGAGATAATGTAAGCAAACAATAGGAGAAAAAAGTATTAATCAGTCACGGTATTTCACCTAAAATATTAATATTCATGAGGAGCGGTAAACAGCTCAGTGATTTCAGGGATGTATCGTCTACTCTACATAACATAAGCGGACCGCCATTTCTCGGTTGCCCTTATAATTAGCGATGTTCGGCTAATAAGGAGAAAATATGCCGCGGTTTCTATTTTTTACTTTGCAGGTATTTGGCTGTTTGCAGCGAATCATTTCCAAATATACAATTTTTTCGTAAAGTGCATAACGATAATGCTTATATAAGAATAATTTATATTCAAGTATTAAACGTCGTTAAGAAACTATATTTTGTTTATGACCAATTTGTTATTGTAACTTTATATATCTTTAAGAATCTTAATATTATTTTAATATAAATAAATATCTGCATTAAACAGACCCATTAAGGAAATAAGTAAAAGGCGAATACTAATTTATCACAACGGCGTAACTTTCATTTATCGATAAATTTCAATAATTCAGCAAAATTCTTTAAAACTTTGGATTTTATAGGACGAGAAAAATGTTGCGCAATCATAATTCCAAAGAAAAATGTAAACTCAATTACACCTGCACACATTCCGAGAGATCGTGCCCACAAATCTTATTGACCTCCTTTCCTTAGCCAAGCAATTAAAAAAAAAAACGATAATCGTGACTGGGGCTCGTGCTCACTTTGATTTTCAAAAAAGCTCTCGCTCGTGTTTTCAAAAGCAATCTCCCTCTCTCTCGATAGAAAGAGAAAGAGAAGCTTATATATGTTCGGCGTAAAATTACTATCGTCGCGCTGTTGGCAAGGCGCTGAAAGGTACAGATAAGGACGTTTAAAGTGGATACAAGAAAGTGCAGCCGAGTTTTCTCGAATAACGAGCTTTCAGCTGCATCTGCATTCCGATCTTTGCCATGGACTACTCGTCTCGTCCCGATATCTCGAATTACTCGAGCTGCTGTTCTTTGAAAACTTCACTCTTGACCTTAAAGTCGTAAATCAGGGTTTTGTTTGATGAAAAATAATTATCTGCTGGATTCAGCTACTCCATTAACATGCGTGTTATATCATGTGTATGACTTACAGGTGAATATAATTCAGGTGAAAGTGCATAAACTTAAAAATCTCGTATTTCATAGAATGATATAAACAAGAAGTTTCACACTAATTGTTGTTGATAGACATTTTAAAAAATAAATGAAAAATTTCCATTAAAATACTTGTTAAAATCAGTCAACAACTTTCTTACTTCGATTGGCACGAGTCTGCACATTTAATAATCTCCTATGTCATTAATTATTTTACAATTTAATCTCCACCAATTACCATCATCTGCACAAACATTTTTCAAAACCCTTCAAAGCCGAACAATTAATTTACCTCTCAATTTCAACATTCTATATACATACACAATCGAAAGCTCAAATAAATAAAACGAAAGTGTTAGCTAATCGAGATGGAGCTCTATAGAGAATAAATAGCTCCTCGGTACGCCAAAAATTGGAGTTATATACTACATATATACAACGCGCACTCGCTACAAATGACCGAGTACAAAGATCGGGAATTGATTAGACGCGCGCCGCGAAGAGAAAAAAAACGCCGTCCGAAACAATGCCGCTTGCGAGTGAGAGAGAGAGAGAGAGAACAAAAAAAGGAACGGAATCGCCGACCCACGTCGAATTCGTGAGGAGTGAAAGAGCGAAAGTTTAAGGAGAGTCGGAGAACTGCGACGTTTATGTATGGCGGAAGGTGCACACCGCCGGTGAGCTCAAAAAGACCGCGGCTACTGCTGATGCTGCCGGTGCTGTTGCTGCTCACGATCGGTTGCCTTTTTTTTCATACGGACTACGCAGCTTTGGGTTTTCGTTGTAAGTACCCCTAGCAAAATGGCTGTACGCGCCGTGATTGTCTAAATCGAAAATTTCTATAATCGTTAGAAGTCGATGGCTGTGCTTGGTTTGGACTGAACGATTTCGGTGAGGGAGAGCTCTTTTGAAGCTTATACTATTTGCTTATTTTGTTGAAGAGGATATTTTCTTGTATAAAAATCATTTTTTATGCGATGGAATCGAAAACATTCCCATTTGAAACCATGACATTCGTTCTTATAGATCAAAAAAGAAGATATTTTTATTCAATTAGATAATGTACTTTTAATATTCCTTTGATGAATTTTCGTAATAAAAATTTTAATTCGAGTGGACCGTACTTCCTTATTCTCAAAAAAATTAATATATTTCTCGTGCAATTACCTACGTCCAAAGATCTTTTCATAAAATTAATAATAATTGTTAGCTACAAGCATTACCATCAATTAAGTTTAGATTAAAACCATCAATTTTCTTGGAAGTGCTTAAAAGAGCCAATGATGGTGAGACAAAAAAAATTTCAATCACGTATATTTTTCTAAAGAAATGCTTGGAGCATAGGACGGCGTATATGAGCAATTTATAATTTTTGACCTGACCATAGTAGGTGGGTAATGACCCACAAGCACACATACACGCGCATTCACACTCATCCTGCAATGAAGACCGGTAATTTATAGTTCCTGATGAGAAATTCGACGCAATGCAGGAGAAAGAGTATAATCTAGAAAGTGCTTCTTAAAATTACACGACGCATAAATGTGCCACCATTTTCGTCTTTCTTTTTGTTTTTGTTCATTTTTCCCCCCTCGACAATGCAATTCTTAAGCGCTGCCAGTCTTTGTGCGCGAAGATACAGGTATATATGTGTATATATATATGACACGTTGAAACCGTGCGAGAGCTCTGTATGTGCAGGTGAGCCCCCGAGATTCTCGCGAAGAACTATCTCTACGTTGTGGGACTTTGTCAGAAGAATGGAGTCGTATATAACAAAGCAAACCGGCTGCTCCCTGGTTAGTATGGAAAATATCGGTATTTATCTCGCATTCATTAGCTGAAAATTTACGGGGCTGAGCAAATAATTCGTTCGCCTGTATGATGAGAAAAGCTATAGAGAACTCTGATACACTCCATTATACTCGCGTCGGTCTTAATTCAATTTCAGTTTTTGCCCTCTGGACTCTTTCAAAGACCTTATCAGCCGAAGTACCTCGATTGACTTGTGGAAAGAACGTCTTTTCTGCACAACAAAGGATTTAGACAAAACAAGATCAAATAAGTTTCGTCTCCAATATCGTAAAAATATGGAATTCTAAAAGTTTTGCAAACAAGTTATTTGCGCCGCGTGGCTGCAGAAGGTGGAAAAGAACAAAACCCGCTGAGTGACAGGTTGACAGTGTTCGTCGGGTCGAAAAAATAAAGGGGGAACCTGCTATGGGCATAGGATAGAAAGGCGTTTTTGTACTAAGCGGAACTTGTATAGCCATTGAAAACCTATAATGAAACCGGTGTGTCTATGTATTGTATATGGATCAGTGCCTTCCTTTTTTTTTCGAAGATAATTGCCATTTATCTCACTGTATACCAACACTTATTATGGTGCTTGAACTTAAAGCCTTTTGAAAAAGAAGTATTTGAAATTGTGAATTGTTAGTGTTAGCGCTTTCTCGAAATAAAAAAAAACTTTTTTCCTTTAGAAAATGTTTATCTGTGAAAATAATCCAGAATGAATAAGGGAAGTTGGTAGCTTTTGTAATTACTAAGGTGAAAAGACCTTTTAATTTAAACAATATGAAACTAATTAGTAAATTTATTTTAAGATTCATTATGCATTCATAGTTTAACCATGAAACTTTCCACCGTGGGAAACTTTGAGAGCCAAGCGACATATTCCATGAATAATCACGATTACCCATCAAAGTCAAACTACTCAACTATACGTTTCTCTACAAAGTAACATCTAATTGCCTTTTATAACCAAGTATGTCATAGCTCCGAGTGAATAGAGCTGCACTTACACAAAATCATCAAGAACCAAAGGAAGAAAATAAATATAGCCCTCTTCGACTCTAACACATCACTCCATCAAAGCCTCACAAAAAAATATTTCGTAAAACTTTCCGACCGAATGATACATTATATATATATTATATCCAGCGCCATTATACCATATATGACTCACAAAATCTCTATAGAATCTATAAATCAGCGTCTGCCGGGCAAGTCATTCGATCGAAGCTTCTATATAGCATCGACATGCAAAAGCAATACAACGACGCAGTTAAAAAGTGAGAGCACCACTGGAGAGGGCCAATATAATACACTGATGCGGTCTCGCGATTATTGCGTCAGAAAATGCCATCGAAGGCGGGATATATTGTGTGTGCCTATATACATATATATACATAATACTCTTTCGTATAGCAGTTGCAGCCAGGCGATATGAAATTGATCCCCGCGAGCTACGAGTGTGAGAGAAAGAGGTTTTGATACTCGCGGCGAGTCGCGCGCGCGGTGTGAATGGCACCGAGGACGCAGAAGGTTAACGATCCGAAGCTGTTGCCACCAGGTTCTATGTATACATGTGCTCGCAGGCAAGGAGAAAAGCTTCGTATGTGCGTTGCGGAATATTGACGTTTTTTTTAGCTGTGCTCGTTGGCGCTGATTCGGCGAAAATTTGAATGCAGTACGCGCAGTGCAGGGAATCGGTGAAAAAGTTACGCTGCGCTTCGATGCTGTATCGTGAGTTCACGTGCACTCTTTAATGAATTGATTTTATAGGATAAGTATACACGTTTTTAAATGTAAGAAAACTACGGTCTGGATGCACAAGAAGTATATTTTTTTCGACAAAACAAATTTTTAACTATTATATAATCATTCTATAGTTTTTATAGTAAACATCATTGTTCTTTACATTTTTCAAATTTCGGAATTCTAATATGGGTGGTGATAAATAACCATATGACTTCTCATCATTTGAAATAAAAGACAATACCCTGAGCTCCTCCCTGTTTTCCTAAAAAAGCGCCTGGCTTTAATTCATCGTGAAAAATTAGTATCGTTAACCGAAAATTAGTTGCACTTTCAAGACAATGACGTGTTTGTACGCTCAAGCGAATTCGTGACACTAAGTCTAGACGGGTTGCGTAAACGAATTCCCGAGACGGAGGAATCTGGGCGTAGATTTGCACCTGACAGATCGTCACTGGAATTCTCGAATTATTAATGATGTATTGGGTAACCTTCCGAGATACACACATTTATCCATCGCAAGACAATTTAAAAATTTCAGATTTTAAAAATGTTTACATACGCCCGATTACTATTTTGAAGCCTTTAAACAGAACCAAAAATCATACAATCAGAGCTATAAGTGTAATGTCAAATAAGAAAAGCTTTAGTTTTCCCATGTTCTAAAACACAAAAGTCTATGAAGATATATTTAACATTTGTTTTTTTTTTAATTTTGACATGCCTTTGAACAATGGAAATGTTAAGATATAGCAAACTATCTCTACTCGTATAACTGTATTTAGAATCACACTCTCACGTGAACTACTTGAACCATAAATATATTTGCTTGAATTTTCTCAGAAAAATCACTATTTTTTTGTACACTCTCAACAATAGTTTAGGTTATAAAACATTTTTCCAAGGATTGGAAATTCGATTTCATAAGTACCCTGTTCACATGTATGTACATGAATAATAACTGCAATCAGAACTTTAGTGAAATTAACGTCAGCAGTTGAAATAAGATAACTACAGAAAATTAAAAATTTTCTTTATTTACTGTATCATTTCTATCGATTATGTTGTACATAATTTATAGGTTTAATTAAACTTACTGTACCAATCTAAACTTTCAAACTCTCAAATGCGCTCTCACTAGTAGCACAGAACTATCTTATCAATATTCAAATTACCTTAGAATTTCGTTTTACAAATGCTACAATCTAATACGTACTTAATCGTTTATTGAGATACCAGATGTCAATGAACTTCTTAATATTACTACAACGTTCGCTAACAAAAATTCTCAGAAACTTCAACAGAAAGCAATATCAACCCCAACAAAGAAACACTTTCTTGAATAATAAACTGTTAGTCAATCCAAAATGGAAATATAATGAATATTAATAATAAAACAATTAAATATTCTCTGTAGCAACTGACAATGCTGTAACAAGTTCACACAGAACACGTTGCATAATCGTCGAATAAATACTCTGTATATAATAAGACAATTACATTACATTCGCATTGTATGAGGTTTCTATGGAAAATAAAGGATTTCTACAGACACATACTAGCAAATATATAACAATAAGTTCATCAGACTGCATTAAACAAAATTACATTTTTTTACCGGATGAAGATAAATGGTAGGTATGTCAAATGAACTGTGAAGAGACTGTTCTCTTATTAAGGTTAATTTCCCCAAAAATGTCTAATTTGCTTTAATTAAACACGTTATGCAAATTCACTATTACTGAATGCTGTCAACTTATCAGTAAAACATTTTGTATGTATAAAAAGATTTATTATAATTTAAAATAATAATAAAACACATGTGAAGCATTGTTTAACGAGATAAAAATTAAATTTAGCAAAAGACTTTATTTAGGAAAAATATTTAAATAAAAAAATTACGCGTCTTACTTAAAAGATCACTTTTGGAAAATAATTAAACATTAGTGTCTTTCTACGTTTGTCTGTTTCTACTTGTACATATGTTAAGTATAAAATACAATCAACTGGGCGTTTCCTAAAATATATCTCTTCGATTGAAGAAGTGCCATTTTCTTAATGTAAACGTTTGATCAAACTTTATTACAATACATTTGCAAGTACGATCTAAAAAAGCAAACGGTCACACGAAAGAAATCAAACTCGGAATTTAAAAAAAGTAAAAGAATTACGCCAGTAGGTAGTACATATAAAATTTGAATAACTGCAGCCTCCGCTCTCGCGACCACACAATCCCGTCGAAATTAATTCAGACAGAAACTACGCGGAAACAGATTTCCGTCCTTCTAGAAAGTCTATACACGTTAGCTAATGGCCGCGGGGCGCGCAATTGACGCGCACAAGACAAGAAGCTGGCGAGCAGCAGCAGCAGGAGCAGCTGTAAAAGCCTACGCCCGGGCGCCTACGTCTGCTCAGCACCAATTTCTCCCGTGAAAATTCGAATAACGGCGCGATCCGAGAGATCGATATATATATAAAGTGCATAGCGTCGATCTCTCGTGACATCGATGGCCTCGATATTTGCGCGTCCACGCGAACGCGAAAACCCAATTACTTTCGTTCGGGGAACACGTGAAACTTTCCATCTGCTGTACGGAGCCCAGAAAAAAAAAGAGAGGTGTATATTATATAGGTACACCATGAAGTGCGTTGGCAAAAAGCTCGAGGAGGAAGTCGGGCGCATGCCTTCGCTTTAAACTGCCTCATCACGATTTAACGTGAGGATGAACTTTTACTTTTTAACGGTGCTCCATCTATGGATTTTTTATTTTCTTACTTTTAACTCCCGCGCGGGTCGTTGGTATATGGGTGCCTCAATGCCGGCGAAATAGCGATGATGAAAATGGCGCGTTATGGAAGTTGCATAAATGCTTATAATTGTTTTGCATTATTTATGGCTGCGTTAAAGTTGGGAATGCCGTATTGTTTGCGTCACGTTTATATTTTATGTTAATTTATTTATAAAATAACTACTGACGCCTACGCGATAGCGATTAAAATGTTTTCATAGCCGTTTGAGCTGTTCGACCGGCGACTCGACCGGCGATGCTACACTTTTGCAAAAGACAGTTTTAAATATCTTCATTGGCTCATAGAATAGTTGGTCTATATAACCTAAAGATGTAATGATCCATTATATAATAAGATTATGTGAACTATTACAAAATAGTTCTTTAAAAATTAAAAAGATTAAATGATTTTATACGACAACTGTAATAAACTAAAGAATTATGACTTTAAGTTTATTAAATACCTGTATTAAATAGCTTAAAGTTAAGTATAGCGTTGTTAATAATAATATTGCTGATGGTATAAAAGAATTTTTCTCCAGTAGGTTTTGCAACAGACGCACATTTTTTAAAGAAGTAGCAAGTTGATATAAATCAAAGAAAAAAAATAACGCTGCATAACAAAGCCATTCAGTGATATTCTGCAGCCGGAGCACAATAATATGCACTTTCATTTTCCAAGAAAATTAATCCTCGCTAATAAGAAAGGAGCGTTGTTCGATTTTTAAAGTACGATAAAGGAAACGGGTAGTTTAACCCAAGACTATATTAGCAGTCATCACATTATATCCCATTCCAAGTATAACACTACATGCACCTGCGCGCAGCAGGGAAACTGCATGCAACGGCATTTATACAATTTCTGCAGCAGCTCGGAAAGCTACACCTCGCCGAAAGGACACACAATAATTCAGCTCTCGGCACACCGTATCTGACAAAGTCCATAAAGAAGCAGGAAGTCTCTCGCGTGTCGCGTCACGTGCGCCACTGACGTCACGCTTCCTTACCTCTTCCTCATTCATATCTCAAATAAAGAAAGCCATTGTGTGTCTAAGTGCGCGAGAAGGGACGTACAGTAGACGTATAAATACTCGCGCGCAGAAGAAGTGAAACTCACCTGATTCTTGGAGGGCTTCTTTTCCATGATGCGATAAGATGGCGAGTAGCCGGATGCTGCGATGACGGCGCCCGCCTTACGAGATACGCATTGCCCCATATAGATCTGACGTTCTCACCCGAGCACAACCTACGGACACGTTTATCGCTACATCAGTATATATGTATTAAGATTGATCGATGTGTGTCTGTGTGTGTGTGTGTGTGTGTGTGTGTGTGTGTGTGTGTGTGTGTGTTAAGTGCGCTCTGAGTGGCATCCTTTATTCGTGCGAAGAAAACCTTATACTCGAAGTTGTATAATATTTTGTAGTATATGCGAGCGTAATGGTTTTCTTTTTTTTCGGCGCCGCGAGCATTGCGAACGCGAGGATGAAATGTACTTTGCTCGATGAGGAAGCTAGATTTTATCGTAATGCTGCTGATAAAGATGTTTTTGTTGGTTTTACATTAAGACATACAAGTTTATTTTTTGCAGAGGTGGATTCTGCGTTCCACATATTAGATTCAATGACGAAGTATTGCGGCGCTCGTAAAGAATCACGTGAAAAATGAGTACCGGTTCTCATCAAATTGAAATTAATGTATTCCAGTAGTGCATTAGATTTAGATTTATTGATAAAGTTTATAAAGTATTTATAGAGGAAAGAGCTAATGCAGAGAAGGTGGATGTACCAATTAAATAGGAATGCATATATTAACAGTTAATTATTCTGAAAATGAAATTGCGCAAATGAGAATTAAGTCCACAACGTTTGCCCGGTATTTTCTTCGCACGAATGTTTATACATATCGGACAGATTATCATTGCTACAAATGCCATTATTTTGCAAGCCACCTTAGCACAGATCTCATGTATTTATATTATAATGTGAGTTTTTCCCATCACCGCAACCAAAACCAGAAACCCGCAGAGGTGAAAGTAAACCTATTCTTAAATTACGGTTAAGCGTCGCACAAAGGTGAGAACACACCGAGGAGAGACCAGAACCAGAAATATATGTACATATTATAATATAAGTCGTGAGCAATAAACACGAAAATTAAATTAGTACAGGTATCTATACACATATATAGAGGCAATCACATGTGTATATAATTTCCACATTATGATTATGCATTTGCTCATCGCAGCTGTGAATTTTGCCTCCTTGGATTCCATGCCGCGAGTCCCGTGTATAGAAAGTGCAGTCGGCGTGATTCGCTGAAAAGAGTTTCGGTGCAGCTCTGCACACTGCGCAGCTCTCGACGTTCGCCTGTAATCTATGCTTTCATATCTTTCTGCAAAAACAACGCGAGTGTTATATAAAAAGAAAGACAGAAAAAAAGGGTATTATGATTTTCGATCCGTGAAGATGAGATACGAATAATTTATGGTTTCTTGACTTGAGGCCTGTAAATTAAGATGGTTATTATGAACTAAGACGCGATAATTATGTAATTAAGTGTAATGCGATTTGTTCGTTTTGTTCAAATTTGTCGAAGATCGGTTTCACTAAGAATTGCTATTAATTAATACGACGTTAAAGCGATTATTTGTCTACTTTTTAAGAAGTAATTAGCCTAAGAAATTTGGATTTTAAATACCAACATTTTTTTTCAATCTTTTGAAATAATTTACAATTGCCTCTATAATGATGATCGGTTTCATTTTTCACACTCATCTTTAGATTTTATCGATAACTCTTTTCAAGAAAAAAAAAATATTTCATCTTTTAATAATACTACTCATATAAGAAAAGCTTTGCATTTACGGGAAGTAAAAATGCCATAAAACAAGAAGTCGTTTAGCGCATGAGGTGCACCACACCTCGTTCTCATCACCGCACATTTCATTAAAATCAAAAGTACACCTTTTAAAATCCCACAGAGCAAATAGCCTGCTCGTCAAGCTGCACACACTGCAACAATAATAAACCCGCGAAACGCTCCAATTCCCCATTAAAAAATCAAGCACGTCCCTCCGTCCCCGCCGTATGAATTTCCTCCTCATGCCCCATCCACCATCAGACACATTTCCAATTAAGTCAGGACCGCGTATTATAAGCGGGTGGTGGTATAAATACAAAGCCCTGCCAGTCGCGCTAATGACTCCCACGATTAATCTCTCTCGGGAGGATATAATAAGAGTTGGGAGTACGAGAACGGCATGCCCTTCTGCACCTGCTGAGGATGCATTCATTTCCCGAGCCTCGTCTTTGAGGCTTGTTTGCTTGTGACTTTATAACTGGGGCTATTCCACGTCGAATGGAATAGAATGGGCATATATCTTAATGCAAAAGAGAATAAATTAATTTTGAATATGAACGATCATCTTTTAATTCTATACTTTAAAATGATCTAATGACTATTCTAAATGTAAGGAAGGATTCAAGCTGTTTACTATAATAGATATGGAATATTGACTGTATAGGTAGTGTTTTGATGGAAGAGCGGTGAATCGCATTGTGAGATCGGGATTCTTGTGCTTGACGTGTGAAAAGGGAATATAGCCGACGGGTTTCTTTTCGAGACTTTAATAGGAGCGGAGAGTGAGTTTAGTGCGGAGTACCCCACCGACCGAAAGTATGCGCAGGTCGTGGAACGGTTCACTCTGTTTTTTTTTTTTTTTTTTTGTAGATGCACGTGGAATTTTTTATAAAGGGGCGTACACGATGCATCGATGTGGTTTCGCTTTGTTGGGCTGGCGATATCCTGCTTTACTTGATACCCTTAATTTTCTTGTTAGATCAATTATTTTGAGGCTTAACTATATATCGTGAATCGAACTTTTTACGTGAAAAAGAAATCTTGAGAACTTGTATTGTGCTGATCCTTGGGAGAACGTGATAGAAGGTTTGAAACTTGAAAATAAAATTTGCAATACTGTTCCCTTTTTAGTTTTTAATTTGTCTTGAACTATAACGTTCACATTTATTGAAGGTGCATTGTTCTATTTATACACAGGCTCAATTTTTTTCGTACCCCAATGGTAACTTACGAAAGAGCTTGAAAAGATTTTCGAGCAATATAAAGAAAATTTAGTAGTAATAATAAGTTATAATTTATCGAATCGTATAAAAGCAGTTATAGATCAATAAATTGCAACATAATTTTGTATTTAACAAAATATACCTAACTTCTTGTTCGCATAAAATGAAAAGTTAGATATATGAAATTTACGCAAGGAAGCTGAAATTTTAATGAATCAGAACGAACTAGAGCAAACAGTAAGTAGTTGCGACATTGCAAGATGAAGATATCGACGTGTGCTTTGCAAAACGTGCATTCGCTTACTTTTCCTGCACCTTGTACTTATCTGATACTATGCCAGGTTTGAATTAATTATTTCAATTACATCTCAAATGAAATTTTCTTTTTTTCCCTTGTCTGTTTAACAGGAAAACAAGATTTGATCTTGAAATAATGAGAATAGTTCAATCAAACTTCATACCCAAGATATAATCCCAAGTAATGATTTATGATTCAGTCTAAACAAAGATAAATTCCTAACATATTTCTCCATTCTTTTCGTAAGATCTAACTTTTATTCGCCTCCTAAAAATTCGAATGAGATTTTACTGTTATATTCAGTAAGATGAACGATTTGTTTTATTGGACAATTATAAAAATGATAGCATCGAACAGAATGTCGATAGATAATTATATCTTAAATACCTATTCCACTTTTTTTTTTTCATTTACTCTCAGAACAACTTTACATGACGAGCTAACTATCGTTTTCGTATCACTTGCCACATTAAAAAAGCATAAAACAAGTCGATATCACCTATCAATTATTATTGCACACTAACAATAAAACAATAAAGTATCCTATTACCGTTAAGACATAATACCCAGTACCAAGACGCAAAACTTAATTGTTATGAAAAATTTTATTTAATCACCAACGACAGTCGAGGATATAAATCGCGAACAATAAATTGGCAAACAATCGCGGCTTTCGGCATTGTCTATGTCTTTTTATAGGCTTTTTCCGCGCGCGGCTGGTCTCTCGCCAAACGAATTAAATAAACGAGCACTGAAAACAACGTGTGCATACTTGCTACTCGTGCATAGCGGCTCGTAAAACTTACAGCCGCTAGAAAGGGGATAGGCTTCGATTTCGTAAAATTTTTTTTCTCAGCGTACGGCAAATTAAAGGAACTTGACTCTACCGGGGTACATAAGGCGCTTAATTTTTCTGCTCGGCGACGAGCGAAGCCGGAGAAATGGATTTGTTGCCGGGCAACGTAACCAGAGTTATGAAGGCGAAGTGTGTTTTTTTACTGGAATTAGGGAGGCGTTAGAGCAGTATTGAGACCGTGTGAAAGTTTTTCTACGGAAACATGTGAATTGAATACCTGCTATTTTAAGTGTTTTTTGAGACGGAAGCTGATTTCGATTTTATGCCATTTCTCAAAGCAGTGAATACTTGATATTTCAGTTGTTTAACCAAAGCAGTGTGCAATTAAAAAGTACAAGATTTAGAATTCATGTTGTTTACTTCTGAAAATTTCTACATTAGACAAAAAAAAATGTTTCCTTGAAATGACTTGATAAAAAATGGATGGAAAATAATTCAAAACTCTTAAAAGACGATGAACATTTTGGAAAAGTTTCTTTTCCTTTAACTTTCTGAAAATATATTAGCAATCCATTTCTCTTTGGCATTATTGAACGGTGTCTGAAACGCTCGAAGTACCGTTCGCGAAAAAAAGTAATTGTGTGTGAAATTGAAATGCATGTTTTAATTATTGGAACACAGCATCAGAAAATTAACTGGATGTGAAAAAAGAAAAAGTCAATTAATGCATCGCGGCTCGAATTTTTTCTTTCTAGACATTGTTGAGGTATTGAATTTAAATGTGGTTGGTTGTGCACGAATACGGTGATTACTCTCAATCTCTCTTTGATAAGTAGCGCAGAAAATTTCAAATTAATGAAATGCCAAGCAATTCGTGAACGCGGTATTTTACGTGCTCACATATTGTGATACTAGTCTTATAATCTAAATTTCACATACAGTATTATAATGGAATTGAGATCCAAAGCTGAATTGCACATTATAAGCGATTTCATATTCAGAATTACATCGATAAACTTTAAACTTTAATTACTCAACGAAATTAGAAATTCAGAAACATTTCTCTACAAATCATTAAAACAAAACAATCTCCAGTTATTCAAATTACTCAAGTATTTACAAAATCATAGCCACTGAAGTATCGTTAAATGAATTGCGATTCACGATACAAAGGCATCAATTTCATACAGCAATTCTTCCGCAGATATCCCGAGCCCTCTAATGAAAAAGAATCAATTAAAACCAAAGACATAATAACAGAATTAAATTAAACATACGCAATGAAACGTTAAGAGATCAGAAAAGAAAGAAACAAGCCCAATAAGCAACATAAACAAAAGTCAACCGTATCGCTTGCGGCATCGCGGCGTAAAAACTCTAATCCCACTGCACATCGACGTAGCATAACTATTTCTATCGCACCGAGAAATTGATTGCACGTATGTACCGATCAATGCCGCGCGCACACACATACGTGCCTTACGTTCTGCATAGATAATAAGGTTGGCGTAGCGTATCGCGCGGGCAAATATTATTCGACGTTGTCGAAGCTACGAGGCGCGCAGACAGAACGGAAGTCGTTAACAATATAACAAAACCCGACGGTTTTGTATGTGTGTGTGTGTGTGTTTGCCCACGGGGGAGTTTGGGACGATGTTCACTCTCTTTTCTTGCTTTCACGCATCGACGACCAGTGCGGCGCGCGCAACTGTTTAATGCGCTTCCGAAGCAATAAAATAGTTTGTAAAACGCGCTCTGTGGGGTTTCGAGGATTTTTCTGTGCGATTGCTATGGTCGCGCAAGTTGGTACGGCTTTCGAATTGACTGGCGTTAAAGTCCTTTGGTCTATGTGCTACTGCGTGTGATTATTGTTGATGCTTTCGTTAGAGGCAAAACGAGAGAAGCATTTTTAATTTGAATATATAGTTCGATGCATTTTTGTGAGTGAGAAGAAAGTTGCTTTACACATTCTCACCATTCACGGTATATTATATTCATAATAGTTGTAAGATCATGTAAAGAACAGTACATTTATAGATAAATGAGTCTCTTTGCAAATTTAATAATAAAGTTAAATGTAAAAGTTTTTTTGCTTTTTTTTAATTCTTGAGTCAACAAAACACTAAATAAAATAGTGATTATTTCATCAAGAATCCTTGTAATCAAAAAAAGCACGAAAATTGTCAATATTATTTCTCCTCTCTCTCCCTAAAGCTCTCAAGGTTTTCCCTCCACGATAAACGGCAAAGAAAAACCTACCCTCCGGAAACCCTCCATCCACTAACGTATTCCACTCCTCAAAGAATAATCCCCTCCGGCGCAACGGCATATTATCAAGCGCCCCATTAATAATCACGCACACAAAACGCTGCAGCGTCCGCGTGCGTGAAAGTCACTCGTACACACACACACATCGCCATTCTGAAAGTTGCGTGGCCTCGCGCGCGCGCGAGGGAGAGAAACAGAGAGAAGAGCTATAGCACGGAGTTGCGCAGCTATGCTCGCGTTTCTCTAACTATTGATTGAGTGACTCGAGTCTCCACACTCGCCTATACATATATATATACACAAACACGTACAGAAACTGCAGGCTCGGCATTTGGATTCTTTTCTTTCTAGCCCTGCCTTGGTGCGCTGTATACGCTGCACGCAACGGCAGCTGGGGGAATCGATGACCTCCCCCGCGAGCGTTAAAGGTGAAGGGCGGTAACCCGACTCCTTCCTTTTGTCGGGGGGAGAAGAAGTATCCTTATAGCGGAGACGGCCGCGCGATTGGAATATTTATGAAGCGATGGAGCGAGGGCGTAGACGAGAGATTTATTTGCTTAATGTTCGGGAGCCTCAGAGAATTTTTTAGAGGAGCTGATCGATTTTTAAAACGCGCGTGAAACGTGATATTTGAGTGATTGGATATCGAGTATAGCGATCGATGTGCGTATATATGCGCTTGGATTGACGGGTTAATGTGCGCTTTTTTTATTAAATGGGCGAATTGCGAAGCGGTGCGGAAATAAAGACTTTTCAATGTCGGATTGGAATAGAATGTTTTTTTTTTATGATCGTGTGGAAAATGTCTTATTGCTTCGTGTTTGTTTGTTGCGCACATGCGTCTTTTTTTCTAGCTCATCACTGTGATTCAAACATATTTATAGGCATATTTAGAAGAGGTGAACGTTTGTTGTTTTATTTATTAATTCTCGTAACGTGGCCTGACTTTTATTTCATAATCTGCATCTCTGATATATTTAAAAATATTCCGACGTACTCTACTTCTACTTTTATATACACAACGTGTTGTCACTTTTACTGACTGTCAGCTTCAACCATAAATATCATACTTTGCATGTACAAATTGTGTACAACTCTTAGAGGTTTTCTTAATGATACACTAGTAGCTAATCTCGAAAGCTTAACGAACGCCCAAAAAAATATTCTTTTCAACAATCGCGATTCCCGCAATTATCTACATAATTTGCAAAGCAAAAAAATAACAGCCGACCGAAGGTGTTTTACACGACGATTTTCCGTCCCAAGGATTATGACCCAGGCCTCCGCTGCACTGCACAAGCATTCGAGTCTCCAAGCTGCACACCTCTATATACTTATAGTAACACAAGGAAAACTTAAAGCGTCTCCAACAACACATTTCTCGTGCGCGCACCTTAATACGCGCGTATACTGACATTTATGAGTCTCGGGCTTACGCGTTAGACTATAATTATTCGACACGTGCGCAACGCGTATATAAGCGCCAGAAAAAATGTTCGTGCAACAGCTACCACTCGTTATTACATTTTTTTTTTCTTTTCCTATCGCGGACATCAGGTGTACGCGGAGGAGATGAGAGTGCGTCTTTCTCTCGCACTAGCGAACCAACTAGTGACTTGCGTGCGCATTTACTTGTTGCTACTACTGCGCGATTGTCGTAACATATATATGCGCAACAGGATCGGGACTCGCTGCGTTTGCATTGAATGTACAATCGTGTTTGAATTTAACGTTCCCTGATTGCCTATATATATATGGCGGAATTGAATTGTCACTTTTATTATTGGAATTGAATATATAGCGAGAGATCGAAACGAGCGAGCTTTCACCGTTTGATGTACGTTTGTGTATACATCATGGCTTGAAGGGGAATGACAAGTCGAGCGAAAGAGGATCGTACGAGCTTATTTTATATCGCGTTTTGCTCTTTATTCTCGGCAAATGTTATTTCAATATCTCACGGATAAGTTTGAAGACTTTTTTTTTGCGCGCCGCCTCGATAAGAAGATGACGAAATCGATTGAGAAGGCGTACGTATATTATTCAAATTTAAGCATCAGGATAGATTTTAATGTCGTGTTTTTGTTTCGCGCATGCAGCCACTGTTTCAACTGAATAAATGTCGGTCAACAAATGCGCTCATTATAATTCTTCCGTCCTATTTATCAACGCCGATATTTTATATTACCTTAAAACAAGAGCGGAAAATAAGCATACTCTTATATTTATATCGTTCGTTGAAAAAAAAAAACAACGAGGAGAGCCACTTAACAATACCAGCGTATAATAAAGTAGGCGAAGACACGAAACGACAGCTCGTCCTCGATCGCGATAGATCTTTATATTTTTTTTTCTGTTTTGTGCTTGACAAACTTGTAGACGGGCCGCAATGATTTTATAACCATACCTCGGAGCGTTCAAGTATAACCGCTTCTAAAATTAACATTTATTATCCACGGCAATGTCATTACCAGAGTCGAATCAACGTCTAACGGGCATTGGAGAGAAATAGGATACGGTCAGATTGGAATGATAAACCAAGAATCCGCACGTGATGCGCGAAAATCGATTTCGTTCGATTGGCTCGTGCATTGAATTCACGTTGTTGAAGCAATACGTACGCAGTGGGTGATCTGTGGCTATATACATAGGCTGCAAGGCCTTGCGAAAGAATTAGCGCGAGGTACTTTTCTGCGATTGCGTTGCGCCACGAGTGTGGATGCGAGTGCATAGAGATTTTTCGCTGTTCGATCTATGTTGTATATCAATGCGATTCTTTGTACGAAATAGTTACACGAATTGTGTTGCATAGGCGGTAAGTAGTTCGGTGAGGTGTACTTTGCGTGTTTCTGTACATTATCTTGTAATTTCGTTGTGTCTCAAGTTTAGATACATCTGCTGGGGAGTCGAAACGTGATTGAAACCAAGTTCGTCAACATTACAGAGGTAATTATCAATTAACGCAGGTTTTACTAAATACATATCTATCTTGTAAAAAAAGTAATATTTACTAATTTTATTATTATTATTCATTAGAATTGTCGTAAAAGACTTGTTTATTACACTTTACTTATTTCCACGATATTACGAAGCGTTTTTCATGTTTATTTAAAAGTATATTTCACACCTATTTCACACCTTTATTATTTGCTTTAACATTGCATGATGAATAAAAAATAAGTGTAGTTTAAGTATAATTTCTGAAAAATGTACACTGAAAGTATTGTACTGGTGTAATATAATTAAACATCTGTGATTAAATCAAATGATGAGTTTAGCTGTGTTACGCGTTTTAAACATTGGCATAAATCAAGGAAAACTTTCTCCGATTCTGCGTATTCGTCATTTGTTATACCGTCTCTACCTATAATTACAATACAAAAGTAGCACATTTCCTTCAACATATGTATAATAATAATTACAAAATTATGCAAGATTTTGTATAGATACAACTCATGTACATGAATTATTTTGCTCGAAAAAACATAATTTCTGCCATAATCGAACATCATGAAGTCCAAATAGTATGATACTTTAAGCATACATGAAATTTGAACGGTTCATGAATGTAAAGAGCATTTTCATATAATATACATATAGAAAAATCCAACTCCGCGAATTCCTCTTCCATCACACATAAGGCCAGACTTTTACCAGTCCTGAAAAAAAATCATTTTCATAACATGTACCAATATATCTACAATAAGCATAAAAGGAAAGTCCTTTCCAAGAAACTTGAAGAGCATACAGTAATACTCCAGCTTAGGAGATGTGCATTTGCGAAACCATCCAGGTTCCATTCCCATCCACCAAAAGCCAGTCTTATCAGATTAGTCATAAACAAGAAGAGACCCAGCACCGCTAAAAGAAAATTGCCCGCGAATGCCAAACCTGTGGTAAACCCGTACTACACAATTGTGCTATGAAAAAGGAGCATGTTAAATACACATGTGCGCAATAATAATTTGAATGCAAGAAATTACAATCGTGTTACGTGTTCGTACTTTCACATCGGCTGAAAGAAAAGAATTTAACTCTTCTTTAGTCAAAAGTGAGGCAGAGCAACAGGAATAATTTACCATAAAATGACGTATAACGTTAAGTTTAATTGATCGATGATAAAAAAGGTAATCTTTGATACAATTGTATCAAATTTATTTGAGCGAGCTATTCGTCAGTCTTACTATTTTTATATCGCGAAATATACGCTTGATTGAATCGGCTCACTGTATATGTATTGAAAATGAAGTGCAACAATATTAATTGGCTATTTCACTTTGTGCGAATAAGCATAATCCTTACATAGCACTTATAGTGAGAGATTAACTATATAATATTACAGATAGTAATTTGCTCACTAAATAAGCCTAGTCATACAAACTAAGTGAATTATTGATGATTTTAAACAATGGTAAAATACTTGATAAAACATTGAAGCTAATTAATTTCGTCTTGTGTGAAATTCCCATTCTCATCCCATCTGCGCCGCCTCACTTTTGACACAATGGTAGCGACTTTTGACTCTTCTGCCGACCTCAAAGAAAGTAGAGAATGTGCTGATAGAGCGTATACTTATACGTTAAAAGACGCGTGCATCTCGATTAAAACTACAGTCGAAGAAGGAGAGAAACGACCAGCTCCGACCCAATTCCCATAAGCAGCAGAGCAGCAGAGCAGCAGAGCATCAGCAGCATCAGCGACTCACTACTACTCACAAAAACGAAAATCCACGCCGCTGCCACTTCCTCGAGTCGTCTGGTCTACGACTACTACCACCGCCTCCTCCTCCTTCCTCTTCTCTTCCTCTGTCGTGCTGCTCGACCGTAGCTGTTGTCGCGCAAGCTGCAAACAAAAATGTGGAAAAAAGCCCATCTAGAGTTTTTTGTCGGCTGACCGCGAGACTGCCGAGGAAAAAGAAGGGACCGAGGGAATCGATTACGTCTTTGGGCGATTGTTGCGGGCATAATTGCACCTGTGTGTTATGATTTGGATGACTCAAGAGAGGACGAGCAAGAAAGCGAGTTTGGCGTGTTTTTTTGCTTTTTTGGGGGGGCATTGTGGTAGAGCGAGGTTGATTGTTTACAGTTTTTTTTCATAGGCTGGGGCGTTGATCAAGCGTGCACGAGTAAAAATTACCTGCATAACTGAGGATTCGTTTTCGACGAGATTTTGGATTGAATAAAGTTCAGTTGCCTTTTACTTCGGACAAATCAATATTCATTATGTTGGGAAATATTATTAAAATTAAATAAACACGTGTTTGATTTGCATTTGTATATCGAAATACGAGTTCAGATTCTAGAAGTCGCTTAATAAATTATCTGATTTCTACTAGATAAATTAAAAATACTAGTTTTTTTTCAATTTGTGAAAGTTTTTCGCTCATTTAACAGGAACTGCCAGCGTGTAAACAGAATTGTACTTACATATCAAATTTATAATATTTCATGTAATAATTAAAAGCTTTGTATAACAATAATTCAAATATCAAATTTTGATTTTAACGATTGAACTCCAATTTTCAGAAAGAAATTCAACTTGTATTCACAATGATAAACGAGGACTATTCAAATAAATTTTTCATCTTGAAAATAATTTTCGTCTAATAAAAACATTTAGATTTATGGACATCACACAATTAAACTACTCATTTTGTTGTTTACACTGCCTGCAGGCTTGCAGCACTCAATGAATATTCAAAACCTAAAAAAAAAACTTTACCCAAAACGCCACTGCAATGAATCACTCATTTAATGGTGCCCTCTCAGGATTCTAGTAACTCGCAAGTAATTTTTACTCATGGATCTTGTCCCGCGCGTAGGTGGGAGTAGTCGCATATATACGCTGACGCAGCTTCACGTACAGAAGAGCCGACAAAGTCCCTGGAACGGTCCACCACGCAGCAGCAGCAGAGCAGCAGCTCGAGCTCCATGCCTAGTGCGATCAATATTCCCACTCGAATCTCCGCTCTGTTGGCTTACATTTTCGTCGTTGCGGGGAGATTGAGTAACCTATTTTTTTTTCTTTTTGTTTACCATCATATAATAAGTACTCTCGTGACGATGTGGACCTCTCCACTTTGGGCTTTCAAGATGCAGCGAATGACGGGCCCACAGGGGAATATTTATTGCGATGTAATTTTCTGATTGCGGGTATACATGTGTCGAATGTTGGGGAATTACCGAGATTTTGTATGAGAGGTTAGATACGCGGGTGGCTTATCTATCATTGGTTTTCTTGAATTATTCTTCTCGAATCAGACATACTGTTATTGAAATCTTTGATTGGCATAAATTTGCAAGAAAAATTTTTAATTGCATAATTAATCTTTTTGCATTAAAAATAATTGTAAAATTATTATTTAATAACAAAATATATAATAAATTACAAAATACAGCTATCTCTGATAATTACATCGCAATAAATTTTCATCCTAAATTTTGTCTATTGCACAGGAATATCCAAGCATATGTTATCGATTTGTTTTGACGTTTCTTGGCAACATTTTGTGCATTGAATCGAAAATTACACTTTTACTCTGTGCAATTAGGTGTTGAACTTGTATAATTTACATACATTATACATTTTGAACACGTCACCGCGCTGATAAGAAATATCGATATGGAGTATGTGACACTATAGTTCCGATGTTGAGCTGATACAAAATTTGTGCGAACAATGAATATATTTTATTCGTAAAATAAGTAACTTATTTCTCGTCATCCGATGTAACAAGTTCAAAATAATTCATAAAATATGTTTCTGTGTGTTTCGAGGACACTTAGTAGTGAACTATATATTTATATTTGTGAACGAGTTTTTTTTTGGCCATTAATAATTCGATTATTTATTTTATTTTATTAAAAGAATTTTCTACCATACGGACAGACAGAAATGTAAAAAAAAACATTTTACGTTGGCCATATACATTTTATAAAAAATCATTTTTTTACTACTTTTATATAATTAACATTCTACAACTTGGACAAACCGCAACAAAACAATCAATGACAAGACTGCACAAACACTTGCTCCAATATGTCAAGGCATTTGCCGAAAGTGACAATTTACATGAATATATCCCGTACCGCCCATATTGCTCGAAATCAGTAAACACACGGTTAGAATTTCTCGATGATCTTCCGAAAAATTGTATAAATATTTTGAAAAACCAGCTGTTCTTGCGTATAGTATACGTCTAATATCGGTCAAACGTAACATATAGACAATACAAAACATGCGACAGGAAGAATGTCTTGCAGACAATTTGTATACATCAATTTCTCAATGAGATTTGAATTTAAAATATTCGAAGGTTGTGTCGTCTTGGATGTCAAATTTTAAATGAAATGATTCATACACTCATTACCATATGATATATGAATATCAATTTGACTGTCATTGCTAAAAGTCATTTTAATGCAGCCATAATAAGATTTATTAGATCGAACGTTAATTCAAATTAAGTTTAACTCATATTTTAATTTAATAATAAATTTTCTTTAAAAAACACATTGTAGCAATCCATAGAAACAAATTTACAGAATTTTCAGGAGTATAGGTATGAATCAGTTTTAGAATGTTGTATTTGTTCTTCCCTTATAATTCAAACATAAAAATGAACACCCTCATACACTCGGTTTACTCCAAAAATATGTAGAATAATTACAACAAAATCAATAGAACTCGAGGTGCAAACGTACAACCAGTACGAAAATTCATCTAAAAACGCTGCTGTTACCAAGCTGCCAGGAGAGATAAATTTAATATCCTGTCTGCAAGGCATTCTTCTTCTCTCTCGGACACACACATATACAGAGCAGAGAGCAGATAACGAGGGAACCAGCTCGAGAGAACAAACAGCCTCACGCAGAAGAACGTGAAGATAAAAAAGAACTGAAACGAAGAAAGAGACTCGAGAGACGAGAAGAAGAGAGAAGGAATAGGAAGGAAGGGCTCACCTTTTCTTATGCAGCCAAGACTCTCAGGCGGTACGCGCGTGGAATCCAGGGGACTCATCATAAAGAAGGACGACCCGGAGTTAGTGGGCGCGCACTTGCACTAAGAAGCTCGCGGCTCCCGACGACCTGTCAACATGACACATTAGTTGTACACAGATGCTGTGTTTTCTTTTTGGCGAGCCTCGGTTTTATTCCGACTTCCTTCCTCTCTTCGCCCCTTTTGGAATATCCTTCTTTCTATCACTTACACCCTCTACGAACGTATTTTTATATCCTTATATATATATATA